>SNQJ01S0164674.1:15182-31325 GCA_010110895.2 Picea sitchensis | reverse complement strand
TCAGTGCTAACAAGGTCCAAATCATTTTCAACTTAGGATCTATGCAACCATCTTATCATTCATAGGGAGTCTAAACCAACATAGATCCATCTTAACTTTGAATCTATCATGCACCAAGAAGGATCAAATCCCTAAAGGTGAAAGCCTTTTTTAAATTGCAAAGTCTTGAAGAAAATTTTACACCTTGAGGTTTTTGATCCCTCCTAGTGCATGATAAATTTGTATTTAACATGGATCTACATTAGTTTATAATTATCATATTTTTTAAATGAAGTGTTCCCTACAATGGATTGTAATGGATTTGTAGGTGGAGATGTTATAGAGGAAATTGGACATGAGCACAATGACACAATGATGTATTGTGTCTAGGATTCAAAGAGCACGAAACAAGTGACAACACTATAAATGCTTGCTCATATTCTTTAAAGAAGGAAGCGCAGAAACTTCAACAAATTGGTTAAGATGATTTTTTATTCTTCATTTATAATTAACATATTTTTTTACATGCAATATGGGGAATATAGAAGTGAACCATGAGATGAATATGCATGATGCAATAAAGAGTTTTTTTAAGTGGTAGTCTAAATGAAAAATGAATTGGCCTTTTTCAAACTACTCAAAATATTGGGGGGAAATCAACATTTTTATCTTGAAATTTGATGGGAATAATTTTGAATCAATGGAATTGTAGATATCATATGTTAACATTGCATAATTTGCTTACGATAGGGGTATCCAAGGGTGTTAAATCTATGTCTGCATTAAAAAAACAATTTCCTCAATCCAAAATTGTCATTTTAGCAAAGATTGTCTAATCAAATTCTGATGATGGAAAAGCATAAAATGTAAAAAATGTAGAACATTTAGCCTTATTTATTTGTGTAATCTATGTGTCATATGAATGAGCACTACAAATATATGACATAAAATAATCTCATCATCAATGTAGTGGGACAATCACAATTTAATATCTTGTCTTTGGTTGACTTTAACATCATCGAACTCAAATTATACTAACAAAGTTTTTTGTGTTTAACTACTTTATAAAAACCTTCACACTCAATAATATTAGATATTTATTTCTAAATATACAAATTTGTCAACAATTTCTCAATATGGTTAGAAGGTACATCACCTGCTTCCAGAAAACCAAACATTGTTAGATAATAATGTAATACTTGCAAAACCAAACATTATTAAATAATAATGTAATAAATTCATAAAAAAATTTAAGAAGAAAGGAAACATTTGAAATCAAAATCTAAATGAATTGATATGACTAGATAAATCCACTGTTGATGTTACTGTAGTTACGGTAGGTATTAACCTCCATGTGTAACCTTTGATGAGACTAGAATATTCCATGAAGCAAGAGAAACCCTAAAACATTGTATAATAAACCTAGAAGACAAGTTGGCTCAAGAGAATAATCAATATTAAGTTATTAGCCTCCATGAAGAGAAGTCTACCTAGTTAGGTGAATTGGAGCAGTATGAATAGAGGGCGCTAGAGCTCATTTGGACACACTCTGATCCAGATGGATATTGGTGGCCACCCATTTATTCCAATTGGCTCCTCGTGTCTATTTTTTATTCAGCACATCTTTCTATACAGCTTTATAATTGTAAGTTCTACACTTTTGGGGTTGTCTGAAGCCTCACACATTCTCCAGGTGGATACGGGTGGCCTCTCTCCTAATCCAAATGGCTTATTTTGTATGTTTTCATATCAACACGTCTTGCTATACTTCCAGGGCTATTTTGGGGCCCTAAAAATTGTTTTTTTGACTCACCACAGTCAAACTGTAGACAAATTCAGAGTCTGACGACGGAATGTGTAGTTCTCTGAAAGACATTTCCAACGGGATATCATGTGCCAAAAAAAGAGGTCGTATACAAAAGTTATGACCCTAGGAAGTTGAGGTACCAAATTACACCAACTTACCCATAGGGCCCACATGACTTTTGGTGTTTCACCTTCTAGGGTTAGGTTTTTGGATGTCTAGGGTTTTGACATTCATGACTAATATGAAAAGGGCCTATGGGGCCTCATTGTAATCCATTCTACTTAGACATATGGGTGTAGCAGCCACATCTCTTCTTAGAGATAGCTACCACTATTCGAGTAAGTTTCAGTTCTGCAGTTTTACAGTTTCATTCTATTTCATTATTTAATAGAAGATATTGTTCAATGGATATTTGTGTTATTCTTCCTATCTCTGTGTTTATGATATTCAGTTCGTTAATGTATTGTACAATGAGCACAATGATCTATTGTGTCTAGGATTCAAAGAGCATGGAACAAGTGACAACATTATAAATGCTTTCTCATATTCTTTAAAGAAGGAAGAGTAGAAACTTCAACAAATAGGTTAAGAGGAATTTTTATTCTTTATTTATAATTAACATATTTTTTTACATGCAATACAGGGAATCTAGAAGTGAACCATGAGCTAAATATGAGTGATGAATAAATATTTTTTTAAGTGGTAGTCTAAATGAAAAATGAATTGGCCTTTTTCAAACTACTCAAAATACTGGGGGAAATCAACAATTTTATCCTAAATTTTGATAGGAATCATTTTGAATCAATAAGATATATCATATGTTAACATTGCATATTTTTATTATGATAGGGGTATTGAAGGGAGTTAAATCTATTTCTGCATTAAAACAACAATTTCCTCAATCCAAAATTGTCAATTTAGCAAAGATTGTATAATCAAATTCTGATGATGGAAAACCATAAAAAGTAAAAAATGTAGAACATTTAGCCTTATTGATTTGTGTAATCTATGTGTCATATGAATGAGCACTACAAATGTATGACATAAAATAATCTCATCATTAATGTAGTGGGACAATCACAATTTAATAGCTTGTCTTTGGTTGACTTTAACATCATCGAACTCAAATTATACTAACAAATTTTTTTGTGTCTATCTACTTTATAAGAACCTTCACACTCAATAATATTAGATATTTATTTCTAAATATACAAATTTGTCAATAGTTTCTCAATAACAATTTCTCAATATGGTTAGAAGGTACATCACCTGCTTCCAGAAAACCAAACATTGTTAGATAACAATGTAATACTTCCAAAACCAAACATTATTAAATAATAATGTAAAACATTCATAAAAAAATTTAAGAAGAAAGGAAACATTTGAAATCAAAATCTACATGAACTGATATGACTAGATAAATCCACTATTGATGTTACGGTAGTTGCGGGAGGTATTAACCTCCACATGTAACCTTTGACGAGACTAGAATATTCCGAGAAGCAAGAGAAACCCTAAAACATTGGATAATAAACATAGAAGACAAGTTGGCTCAAGAGAATAATTAATATTAAGTTATTAGCCTCCATGAAGAGAAGTCGGCCTAGTTAGGTGACTTGGAGTAGTACGAATAGAGGGCGCTAGAGCTCATTTGGACACACTCAATCTCACTACCTCATAAGGAGTAGTGGTGCGCATGACTGGAGGAGAGATGCAGTTGTTGCAATGGTGTCTTGGTCTTTGGTTATGGTTTGTACATTCTTCTTGGTACGCTAGATTTGGAGAGAGGTATGATACCTTGGTTGGCTATTAGTTCTAGTGATTGCTTCCAAAATTATTCTTTCTGTCAAGGTTAAGGTGCTCGGGGGTGGCCTTTGTGCCTATGGTTTGGTGACAATATTGAGATATTTTATATGGTGAAATGAGCACACCTATTATTTTAACAGGTTATGGGCCCACACTATCTTCAGACAGTCTAACTACTGGAAGGTATATTGGGAGGATTTGCTCAGTTACAGTAACAGTTGTAGTGAGAGTTTTGCTGCAACAATGAAACCCTAACCCTCTTGTTGAGGCACCTTAAGTGAAGCGCTTGAACTAATTCCTGGATAGCCTAGTGCACCCTAGCCTATCACACCTCATGTTACTCTTAGCAAGACAAGGTGTAAAGTTTTAGTTTTTGGTTGAAGTCAAAGGTTGACCAAGTTAAAGACAAATTCAACGCAACCATGACTTACTCTATGGAGTCAGAAAACAAGTTAGAAGGGGCTTATAACTTTAGAGCATGGAAGTCAAGGATTGACCTCATCCTTGCCAAGAATAAAGTGCTAGATATTGTGAAAGGCAAGATCATGGAACCATGGTTTGAAGCAGGACCATTTGATACCCTACATTTCTCATCTTGACTCATCTAAGAAGATGTACGATGACCTAACAAACCTCTTCTCAATTAGAAATATAGGACAAGTGATCAGCCTGAAGAATGAACTCAGTGACCCAAATATGACAAAGGATGACACCATAGCTTCATACTTTGTGAAAATTTATTAGTTGAGAGATCAATTACAAGATATTGGAGAAGCCATCCCATAAAAGGAAGTTGTGAACATAACACTTAATCGGCTTTCTAAATCATGGGATGCATTTTCCGCAAGCATCAATACAAGGAAGGAGTTCCCAACGTTAGAATAACTTTGGGCTTGATGTGCACAAGAAGAGATAAAGTTGAACTCTAAAGGAAAACCTCAGAAGGAAGAATATGCTCAATCCTTTGCAACAAAGTTCAAAAGATATGGACATAATAAAAAATATGATTCAAGAAAGAAGTACAAGAGAGATATGTCAAAGGTACAATGCTTTGAATGGCATGACTATGGCCACTACAAAAGGAATTGTCCTAAACTAACAAAGAAGAGAAAAGAGAGACATTACACATCAACTGCCAATGATGAATAACCTTCAAACAAGACAAAGCATGATGAAACAAATTTCTTCTATTATTCAGCTCTTACTGGAACCATTGAAGATGACATGTGGCTGATTGATAGTCGAGCTTCAAGGCATATGACAGGTGACCACAAGAATTTCTCAAGCATGAAGGAAAAGGAGACACTTCATAAAGTGGAGCTTGGAGAAAATAACTCTTATACAATCAAGGGAATTGGACAAGCTACTATCAATATGGAATCAGGTAACTCTATTCATCTTAGTAATGTTTTATATGTTCTTTGTTTGAAAAATAATCTAGTATCTATTTCTTGTTTGGAAAAGAAAGGAGATAGAGTATCTTTTGTGGATGGAAACATTCTTGTATGGTCTAAAGACTCAGAGATAGAAGACGCTAGAGTCATTGGAACTCATGAAGGAAGGTTGTATAAAATCCTAGGTCATAATACTCAAGCCCTAGTACATGATGAAATCAATCCTAGTGAGTTATGGCATAGAAGTTATGCTCACCTTCATTATTGAGCCTTTCCAAAATTACAATCAATACATGAAGGTGTGTGCAGAGGATGTGCACTTGGGAAGAATATCAAGAAACCATTCCCAAGCAGTGAGAATAGATCCAAAGGGTTCTTGGACCTAATACATTTAGATGTATGTTGTCCTATTCCAATGAAGTATCTAGGAGGATCTCTTTACTACGTGACATTTATAAATGACTTCTCAAGAAATACATGGTTATTTTTGTTAAATACTAAGGATGAAGTATTTGGAAAGTTCCAATAATTCAAGGCTGAAGTAGAGAACTTAATAGATGAGAAGATAAATGTAATAAGATCTGACAATGGAGGAGAATACACCTCCAATGAGCTTATTTCCTTTTGTAGAGAAGCTAGGATTAGGAGGGATCTCATTGTCCCTCACAATCCTCAACAAAATGGTGTGGCTGAAATAAAGAATAGAACTATTGAAGAATCAATCAAGGCAATGATGAATGATCAAAATAGGGGTTATAAACTCCCAAATGAAGATTGTTATATTCTTTCTCCTTGTCTACATTTTACGAAGTGCATCTTGGCTCTAAGACAATATCCGTTCCCCATGGATAGTGACGAGCGTCCAAAATGGCATCCTTTTTTCAACTCCCTATAACCTTTTTTATTACCTTTTCCCCACTTTAGCACATTTCCATCACTTACCCTGTTCACCCGCATGCATTTTTGGACTAAGGTATAACTATGCCATTTCAATGATCATTCTTACATATTTAGGAGACAATCTACTTATTTTTCATGTTAAGTAGTGAAATGTACATAGAACACTTTGCACAAGCATACAACATATAGGTACTTTGGAGGCATTGTGATAAGTTGTTGCAACACCTTATGTGTTGCTACAAAACCTTTTGTGTTGTTGCAACACTCCCTGCAAGTGTTGCAACACCTCCAGTGTGTGGTCAAGGCATGACCATGTTGCAATAGTTGGATAGCTCTGAAGAAGTCAAAATCCATGACAACAATTGAATCGGTCGAGTAAGGATAAGGATGGAAAAAAAATCGACATACCCGACAACAACAATAAAGGGATCAAACCATTCACCAACAAAGAAGGAAAACGAGAAAGAATAACCAAAAATCAGTTTCTTCTCTAGTCGGTTGAGTCAGTCGTAGATATTTTATATTTTTTGTTGTAACCAGTCGAGGAACAACCAAGGTTCTCAAGGTTGTCCCTCGATCTCATAAGGAAAATAAGGAATGTAATAGATGTATAAATCATCCTCCATTAGAGCATGAAAGGGAGGAGAGATAGACAAACATAGAATAGAGAACATAAGTCATGTACATTCTTTTCTGTAAGTTAATATAGAGTTCTTACTCTTGTTTGAAGTGCAGAATGTGTTAATTTGAGTATAAAAGCGTCCTACTGCACTCTTAGACCAGTACCCCTTCTAAGGAGGTAGGCCCCCCTCCTTAGCTCAGTAATGTTTGTATTTTTTATAGTTTGTATATGTAGTTGTAGCATCATTTGTATATTTTCATTTATTTCCAGGAATTCCTATTTAACATCTTGTTTTAACTTAGTATTAACATTGTATGGCGTTGTCTTTTGGTTAAGAGTGAACAATTGTAGCATGTTTTCCCTATTTCCATTTATTTCCAATAATTCCTCTATTAACATCTTGTTTATCATTGTAGCAGGGTATCGCTTCCTGATTGAATGAGAGAATAGTTGTAGTGTCTCTCATATTTTCATTTATTTCTAACAATTCCTCTATTTAACGTTTTTGTGATTCAAGTAATTCCCTTGACGAGACTCGGGTTGTTGTGACTCTTGTTGCTGCAACTCTTGTTCTTGTAACTCTGTATCACCAACTTTATCTTTATAGTTGACAATTGTGTGGTTTATGGATTGAAAGCATAGTTTGGTTTGATTCTTATAGCTTGAGGGTTGTTGCATCTCAGTATGGGAGCCATAACATATAAGTCACCTTAATCAAGACCACCTTAACCCTTGAACAAGTCACCTTTACTTTCTTGCAATTGTGGTTTACTTTTCCTGCAAAGTGTGATTTACTTTTCCTGCAAAGTATGATTTAATTTTCTTGCAAGTGTGATTTATTTTCCTGCAAAGTGTGATTTACTTTCCCGCAAGTGTGTTATTTACTTTCCTGTAGCTATGTGTTTTCATTCCTGCAAATGTGGATTTGATAGAGCTTAATTCGGTGACTTGCTAGAGCATCTTGTTATATTGCCTTGTGATATTCATTTGAAAAGTAATACAACTCGTTGGAAATTACAACATTATACTTGCATATATGGTGCACGACAATTCGTAATTTCAAATACGACTTCGTATTGATAATTAAATGTACATATCTTAAGTTGCTTACTAAAATTAATTAGGAAGTAATTGAAAAGTTCATCATTTTTGGTGTTGTTGTCGAGGAAATGTCAAAAAAGTTGTTGCTTTGCCATTGTTTGGATTTTCAGTACAATAGGTTGAGTGATATGATTTATTTTCAGCAATTTATGGGATGATTTTCTAGTCTTTTCTATACACAAAGTTATGGATCAACAAGGTAGATTCATCAGTTCATCCAAAAATTCCTGTAAAGATAATAGTGCAGGTCACTCTCAAGAGGGAAGGGAACTCAATTAGCCAAACTATATGTAACCTACATCAAGTTTTCTTTCCAAGAATATAACTGAGACCTCCACTCAAGAATATGAAACTATACAAGGTTCTATGCACACAGAGTTTATTCCTTTAGAGGAGTTGGTCAGTGAACAATACCACTCCGAAGAGTTTATTTTTCCTAACGCAATTTTGGAAATAGAAGACATCCCTCAGAAGGAAATGGCACACGAAACTGAAAAACAAGAGACCTTTGCCTTCAGATTTCCAATTAAAGGATCAAATGAAGAGACCAAAATGAAGAATATCCCTCTCATTCATCCTTACCAAATTTTCATGTTCTATCCAAAGAAGACCCCGATACCTTCCTCTTCACATTCAATGTACTTTGCAGAAGTTGTGATTACATTTCAGATGCCCAAAAATTAAAATTTTTTGCTTCCACACTCAAGAATTCTACATTACATTGGTTCATGGGTCCTGGTAGGGACAACATCCGCACATGGGACCAGATGACTCATAAATTTCTGGAAAATAACCAAGATTATTGTAAAGATAAAACAAAGGAGGGAGGAATCATTTACAATGCCACAACATGAAGAGGAGAGCCTTCAGGATTATGTTGAAATGTTTAACTATAATTTGTAGAGGGAAATGCAACGAGTTTTGGCTCCCAAGACACGACTTGTCTTATTCTTGAGAGAATCTAAGACTATTTCATTGAAATCCTCAATTTGATGGGAGAAGGAGATATATCTCAGTGAGACTATGATGTCATCTTGGAACTCTGTCGTAAATATTCCATAGGTACTTCAAAATCAGGTGAAGGACTAAGAGATATATTAACAAGGACTAGCAAGACTGTTGGAGGTGGAGTCATAAGAGTAGAAATTGGGAATATGTTAGAGGAATTCAAAACTAATGTACTTATTTCCTTGAAGTCCCAGTTGGATACATTGCAATTGAGGAAGAAGAAACAAAATATAAAACGAGCTTTGGCCATCTTTTTCCCAAAATGTAGAATGAAGCACCCATGGATGGAGTATCCATTGGACCAAATCCAAGTTTGTGGAATATGCAGTGAGGACCATGCTACTTGCAATTGTACGTCCTTACCAGGACTGAAAGTTGTCTATCAAAAAGCTGAGGAACTAGAGAAACTCTGCTTTGTCTCTCAGAAGTCACCATGGCACCCCAGACCTCAAGGTATGGTTCAAGGCCAATCTTAATATTTTAATTCATACTAGAATAACCCTTTCATGTAGTATTTCTCTCATCCATGGTGGATTCCAACGCAATGATGGGTGGCCCCTCCTCCTCCAAACCAGTTATGGCAATAGGGTTGGAGAAATACCACTTTAGGAGGCCCTCAATAGGCCATGACACAACCTCCCATACAAATTCTTCCTCCTCCATAGATGTAAGAATCCACATCAGCCCCTCCCTGACCACAATTACAGGCAAAACCCACCCCCAATCCTAATAATAGGAGGTCATCCCAACCAACACAAGTTGTCAAACTTTCCACCTACCCTACCTATTCCATCTCTTCCTTGGACTCCCATGACATCCATCTTCGATCGAGGAAGACACTAACAAAGGACCAACCTTCTATTTGTCTTGCAGATTTGAATGAGGATGTCAAGAATAAAGAACAAGAACATGAACAATCTCATGAACCTTTGAACTCTAATCATGCACACCATGAACTTCAAAACCCACCCTATCTAGAAATATTAAACCTAGAGAAACCTCTTACTCACCCTGAGTTCAACTTCTTGGGGGAACTCTCTTGTCCCTCGTCTTCTCCTCTTTCCTCTCTCTTCTTGATATTCTTTAGCTTCTTTATCTTCTTTTGCCTTCGCCCTTCTTGTGCCTTTTCCCTGTACCTCGTCTCTTCTCACTATTCCATCCCAAAAATTGCCTGTCCAATAGTTTCCATGAATGTTACGACTTGCACTTGATACACACAAGCTAAAATTTGATGTGAGAGATTTTAAGGAAGCATGGGCAAGAAGGGCAACGTTTCTTCAAAGTGCATGGGTACCATTACTATAATATTATCCCTTGGAATTATTCCTCTACCCCTCATGTGGTATCATAGTGCGCTTTTTCTTCTCTCATAATCTTTTGATAGATATTATATTTAATATATTTCATTTTTATACATGCTTTTATACAAATTAAGAACATAATGGTAACATCCACATGTAGTCCTGGAAACATAACATCCACCTGCTTGGACTCACAAACATTCACTCAATAGGTTTTTTCCTTGGACTCCACACTATGGATATTTACAATGCATTTTAAATGTTTACAACACAAGGTGGTCATCACCTAGTCCCCATGGCTTGACATCCATCTAATAACCACATACTTGCACCATGATTCAATCCAATCGTAATTAAAGAATTAAAACCAAAACATTTCATTTAATAAATAAATTAAAAATTGATAAATGCATTTGGTATATTTGCTTTAAAAGTATTAAATAGTGAGCTATTTCTAGAAATGATATCATATGATATATGGAACTAACAAAGAGGGTTTTACCAAGACCTCCATATTGATCAGAGACTCGCGTGGGAAATATCCTTTTACATTTCCATCTTTGTCCACCAGAAACTTACTGAAATTCAACTTTAGTCCATAGCTAAAGGTGGGAAAAAGCCCATCTTTCATTGATTCGCCTGATTTTGATTTCAAGAACTCGTATATATCTTGGCAATTAACTTCGACCTACATCAAAGAGCTGCTACTTAACACCAAGGATCCAAAGAAGCAACTAGATGGAGTGGTTAAATTAAATGAATCATCTAGCATAACAAGAGAAAAAATCCAAGGAGGTATAAGATACAGAAGATGAAGACCTTGTCAAATATAGGAAACTCTACTTTAAAGTGAGTGCAGGCCACTTTTGCAATATGCACATTATCACCCGGTTCTTGTCCACCAAACTGATTGCATAAAACCAGTATTTATAATCCTGCAAACAGTTTTCTCAATAGTGTTGTTTTACTGTTCTATGTTTTTGACTGAATCTGAAATTACAATTTTCTATTGTTTAAATTGTATTTATGAATTCAGAAATGAATTCATCATGGTGAAACACCCTGAGCCACTAGGATTATACAGAATTAATCACTCAAATATGCACATCCAACAAATTCTCACTAAATTTCGAACAAAATTAAACAGAAAATATATAAGATAAAAACTTAGAACAATTAGACTAAAACACAGAAATAACAAGGCACTGCTCTAAGTATGTGATAATTGCCTATGGGGCTGAACGGTCACAGAACCAGATGAAGCCAGGAAAATGGTCACAGAACCACGAAAATGTGTATACTGTCCTCACGAACCTGCGCCTGAACCAAGATACTATTCTTAACAGGCTGAAATACAAAGAGTAATTTAAGTAACTTCAGGAAACAATGTAAGTTTGGATAATACCTTGATCCTTGTACTTTGTATACACTTCATTTAACTCATTATAATGAGAGCTAGGCATCTCACTGCAAAACAAAACAAATAGCAATCCATAATCGATGAAGCGCAGAAGATAATTTTGTGCAAAAGGATGTGGGTGTTAGAAAAGTGGAGGAAGACTTCAAATTTTTACAAATTAGTTTAGATGTTTTTAACATTACAATTTCAATTTTTATATTTAATATGAGGTTGACATATATAAGTATGAAATATAGTAAATAATTTTTTTTTAGAGTTTACAATTAATTTAACAAACTATTTTTGAAGTGTAATATATTAGTTTAGATTTATTTTAATCTCAGATTTATCAAGTGTTGAGAGATCAAATCTCTCGAGGCGCAAACATTTTTTATAGTGAAAAATTTGAGGAAAAGTTTGTAGTTAGAGAGATTCGATCCCTCTCAGTGCTTGATAGATCTAGGGTTAAGATGGATCTAGGATGGTTTCACTTGTGGGCGATGACATAAAATTTGTAGATGATCAACATTATGTATATGTCTAAGATTAATATGATCATTTGAAACTTACTCACTTTCCTTGGTTGAAAGTATAGAGAGTATTGTCGAGAAGAATCAATGTCAAGCTCTCTTCTTCTATTTTATTATAGTGACAGAATTTGTACATGATCAACAATATGTATATGTGTATGTCTAAAATTAGTCTGATCATTTGAAGTTTACTAACTTTCCTCGGTTAGTTGAAAGTATAGAGAGTATTATCGAGAAGGATCAATGTCAATCTATCTTCTTCGGCTTTTAGAATATTGACACAATTTGTAGATGATCAAAATTATGTATATGTGTATGTCTAAGATGAATTTGATCATTTTCAATTTAATTGGTTTCCTCAGTTTGTTGAGAACATAGAGAGTATTATTCAGAAGTATCTTCAAGAGTTACATGAGGAATAAGTTGAATAGAAATAAATTAACAACGTTGAATGATGAAAAATGTGAATAATAAGAATGTAGTCAATTACAAATAATTTCCATTGTGATCAATCTCGATCTATCTTCTTCTGTTTTTCTTATAGTCACACATGATAGTTTTTCCATCTTTTGATATCAATCATATGAAAAGGGAGGTTGAAATTGTAGACCATTCAAAACTTTAACTCGAGATATTACATAAGCGACATACCCTATTTCTCTTGCCTCTCCATATTAATAGTAGCTTTCTCCAATGCCAATCTTTGTGACTTATGGATTGTTAAAAGAAAGAAAATATTGAAATCAATGCAACACACACAAAATCTAATGTTGAAACACTAAAAGCAATGCATGTATTTCAACGCATTTAATTTATGAGAATAAGAGGAGCCCTATATATTGAAATCAACTCAACATAGACCAAATCTAATATTGAAACACTAAAAGCAATGCATGCACGTGGAAATCAATGCTCCTCTTATTCTAATAAATTAAATTTTCATCACTAACCCCCTCTGAATTGGCATGGCATTGGTTCATCTTCAATCAATGAGTATAACACTGTGGGTTTATTCAATATGGCATTTCCAACATTGTTCCCAAGAGGTAAAGCAGATTGGTTGCAACCATGAAATTGTAGCCTTGTATGAAAAAAAATGAAATATTGAAATCAATGCAACACACACCAAATCTAATGTTGAAACACTATGTTAAGCCTTAAATAGTGACACATTACCCCTTAATTAGGGAATATTACATTAGAAATGTTATTTTATTTATGTCGGCTTGGGTCCATTAGTTGTAATTGTACCTCTTAGTCTCCTATATATACCAACGAGAAGTTTTCATTTGGAATCATCTTGTATTTGGAAATTTATGTGGTGTATAAGGAGGTTGCCCCCTCGAAGAGGCTTATTATCTTAAATTATCTCTTTTTCAAGGCGTTGAGTACTTATTCTGAGGTTTTTCTATGCTATCTTGATAGTTGGTTCCTAACATTTGGTATCAGAGCTCAAGGTCTTGGGGTTTCGCTGCTACACCTGAGACACCTTGGAATTTTCTCTATAACTCTTTTTCTATAGCATTTCAAAAGGAACCCCTTGGAGGATATTTAGTAGACAGATCAAGGTACATGGGATAAATATTTAAGCTCCTGAGGCCTTATACTTTCGGATATATAGCATGTGTAAGATAGGGTTATGAAATCATCCTGAATTTAGTCATCTTAGAATTTTCGCTATAATTTTTTTTATGTAACATTTCAGACCTTGAAATCTAGAGGATATTCATAGAAATTATTAAGGTATCTGTGATAAAAATTTCAGCTTTTGGGTCATCCAACTTTTGTAGATACACCCTGTGCAAGATAGAGTATCTAACTAGTCATATTAATTAGTCTCAAAGAGGTCTTCCGGGTAAAACAATGATATCTTCTTCAATGAGTATCCAAATTAAGTGAGACCAGTTGTATTGGACAATGGACATGCTGTAGTATTTCTGGTACAAGTTTCAAAATCAAATATCAGATATTGTGATCTTGTCACGCTTTACAAGTACGCTCTCATGGAAGGGACAAAAATCAACAAGGTGTGGGGAAGTTACCATACAAATCTAATTTTTGCCTACCATTGAGAGCCAAATTTGACAATGAATAAAACCTTTCCCTTGTATATGCTGAGATCCACATCATTACCCCTCATGTTCTGTGAGATCTCTTATGCAAATGGGTTTACATATAATAATATTAGAGAAACGAATTCAACGAAATAAATTAATATGAAGATTGTTCTGATGAGTTACCAGTCATGGTTGTAAAATTAACACGAAAAAGATCAAAATCTTGAGGAGCTTGGATGTGTTTGGAATTGAATGTGTAATACAACCAAAAACGGGGTAAGCTAAGGCGTGCCATGTCATGACTAAAATTCTTTATAAAGACGTCCACCAAGTTCGAGGCCATGTCCTGTCAGAAGTTTACTCCTAGTTCAAGGCCATGTCGTGGACTTTGCTCGAATTGAAAATAAAGATGTCGGTCAGGCACACACATCACCCCATCAATCAAAACTTTAAAGTTTGTGACTTTTTTTCCAGAAGAAAAGTTCAGTGACTTGAACTGAAAACATAAGGAAATTTGTGAATAACACTTCTAATTATCATATGTGAATAGCAATTCAAATTATTATATTAATATTCATTTAGGTGACTTCCACCACATTGGATCATGGAAAAAGGTCGTACCGTGGTAAAGAGATCGTATCAGCGTGGAGAGAGCTCGTATCATGCTAAAGAGCGTGGAAAGAGCTCGTATCGTTATATATATGTTTTGAAAGGAATATTAGTTTGATTCATTTGTTTGTGCAAAAGGATGTGGGTGTTAGAAAAGTGGAGGAAGACTTCCAAATTTTTACAGATTAGTTCATATGTTTTTAACAATACAATTTCAATTTTTATATTTAATATGAGGTTTATGAAGTATAGTAAATAATTTTTTTTTTAGAGTTGGCGATTAATTTAAAAAACTATTTTTGTAATGTAATATATAAGTTTAGATTTATTTTAATCTCGAATCTATTAAGCGTTGAGAGAGATCAAATCTCTCGAGGTGCAAACATTTTTTAGAGTGAAAATTTTGAGGAAAAGTTAGTAGTTCGAGAGATTCGATCCCTCTTAGTGCTTGATAGATCTGGGGTTAAGATGGATCTAGGATGGTTTCACTTGTGGGAAGTGACACAAAATTTCTATATGATCAACATTATGTATATGCCTAATATTAATATGATCATTTGAAATTTACTCACTTTCCTTGGTTGAAAGTTGATCCGGATTATTTTTGGCACGAAATGAGAGCGGAGATATAATAAAGAAATGCACAGAGATATCGCAGATATTCGATAATATAATAGAAATGTATCAGAGATGCAACCATAAACACAAATATACAGTAATACACGATTTCTATTAATAAAATAAATATACAGAGACTGTAAAAATACAGAGTGAAAGACTCGCTAGAATCGTGGCAGCTTATCTCTGAGAAGAGATGTGACGGCTACTCGCATTCGCAAGAAGATGGTTACAATGAGGCTCTAAAGGCCTTTTTACAATAAACAGGAATACCAAAAACCCTATACATCCAAAAACCTAATCCTAGGAGATGAAACGCCAAAAGTCACGTGGGCCCCGTTTGGGTAAGTTAGTACATTAACTTACCGGGGTCGTAACTTTTGCATATGATCTCCGTTTTAGGCGTATGATAGCCTGTTGGAAAGGTATCATCGAGGAGATTAATTTTGGGGCCTCAATGATACCTTTGAATATCATTGAGAATATTGATCCCGAAAAACCTTCATTTAGGCCCTCAAAATGTCCCCGCAAGTTAAAAACTGCTAAAAATAGTAAATTGCCAAAATTGCCAGAAAATTGTTTTGAGCCAGTCGGAAAAGGCAGGTGGCCACTGATATCCACTTGTATCAAAAGTATAGAGAGTATTGTCAAGAAGGATCAATGCCAATCTATCTTCTTCTGTTTTTATTATAGTGACACAATTTGTAGATGATCAACAATATGTATATGTATGTCTAAAATTAATCTAATCATTTGAAGTTTACTCACTTTCCTTGGTTGGTTGAAAGTATAGAGAGTATTATCGAGAAGGATCAATGACAATCTACCTTCTTCAGTTTTTAGAATATTGACACAATTTGTAGATGATGAAAATTATGTATATGTGTATGTCTAAGATGAATTTGATCATTTTCAATTTAATTGGTTTCCTCACTTTGTTGAGAACATAAATAGTATTATTCAGAAGTATACTTCAAGAGTTACATGAGGAATAAGTTGAATAGAAATAAAG
>SNQJ01S0164674.1:0-12597 GCA_010110895.2 Picea sitchensis | reverse complement strand
ATAAAAAAATTTAAGAAGAAAGGAAACATTTGAAATCAAAATCTACATGAACTGATATGACTAGATAAATCCACTATTGATGTTACGGTAGTTGCGGGAGGTATTAACCTCCACATGTAACCTTTGACGAGACTAGAATATTCTGAGAAGCAAGAGAAACCCTAAAACATTGGATAATAAACCTAGAAGACAAGTCGGCTCAAGAGAATAATTAATATTAAGTTATTAGCCTCCATGAAGAGAAGTCGGCCTAGTTAGGTGACTTGGAGCAGTACGAATAGAGGGCGCTAGAGCTCATTTGGACACACTCAATCTCACGACCTCATAAGGAGTAGTGGTGTGCATGACTAGAGGAGAGATGCAGTTGTTGCAATGGTGACTTGGTATTTGGTTATGCTTTGGACATTCTGCTTGGTACGCTAGCTTTGGAGAGAGGTATGCTACCTTGGTTGGCTATTAGTTCTAGTGATTGCTTCCAAAATTATTCTTTCTGTCAAGGTTAAGGTGCTCCAGGGTGGCCTTTGTGCCTATGGTTTGGTGACAATATTGAGATATTTTATATGGTGAAATGAGCACACCTATTATTTTAACAGGTTATGGGCCCACACTATCTTCAGACAGTCTAACTACTGGAAGGTATATTGGGAGGATTTTCTCAGTTACAGTTATATTTGTAGTCAGAGTTTTGCTGCAGCAATGAAACCCTAACCCTCTTGTTGAGGCACCTTAAGTGAAGCGCTTGAACTAATTCCTGGATAGCCTAGTGCACCCTAGCCTATCACACCTCCTGTTACTCTTAGCAAGACAAGGTGTAAATTTTGAGTTTTTGGTTGAAGTCAAAGGTTGACCAAGTCAAAGTCAAATTCAACGCAACCATGACTTACTCTATGAAGTCAAAAAATAGGTTAGAAGGGGATTATAACTTCAGAGCATGGAAGTCAAGGATTGACCTCATCCTTGTCAAGAATAAAGAGATAGATATTGTGAAAGGCAAGATCATGGAACAACAGTTTGAAGAAGGAAAAGAGAAGGAACCTCAAAACGTTGCAGTTATGGAGAAGTTCAAGGATATTGACATCAATTCTATGAGTATCATAGTGGCCTCTGTAAAGGACCATTTGATACCCTACATTTCTCATCTTGACTCATCTAAGAAGATGTACGATGACCTAACAAACCTCTTCTCAATTAGAAATATTGGACAAGTGATGAGCCTGAAGAATGAACTCAGTGACCCAAATATGACAAAGGATGACACCATAGCTTCATACTTTGTGAAAATTTATCAGTTGAGAGATCAATTACAAGATATTGGAGAAGCCATCCCAGAAAAGGAAGTTGTGAACATAACACTTAATGGGATTTCTAAATCATGGGATGCATTTTTCGCAAGCATCAATACAGGGAAGGAGTTCCCAACGTTAGAACTCTAAAGGAAAACCTCAGAAGGAAGAATATGCTCAATCCTTTGCAACAAAATTCAAAAGACATGGATGTAAGAAAAAATATGATTCAAGAAAGAAGTTCAAGAGAGATATGTCAAAGGTACAATGCTTTGAATGCCATGACTATGGCCACTACAAAAGGAATTGTCCTAAACTAACAAAGAAGAGAAAAGAGAGACATTACACATCAACTGCCAATGATGAATAACCTTCAAACAAGACAAAGCATGATGAAACAAATTTCTTCTATTATTCAGCTCTTACTAGAACCATTGAAGATGACATGTGGCTGATTGATAGTGGAGCTTCAAGGCATATGACAGGTGACCGCAAGAATTTCTCAAGCATGAAGGAAAAGGAGACACCTCATAAAGTGGAGCTTGGAGAAAATAACTCTTATACAATCAAGGGAATTGGACAAGATACTATCAATATGGAATCAGGTAACTCTATTCATCTTAGTAATGTTTTATATGTTCTTGGTTTGAAAAATAATCTAGTCTCTATTTCTTGTTTGGAAAATAAAGGAGATAGAGTATCTTTTGTGGATGGAAACGTTCTTGTATGGTCTAAAGACTCAAAGATAGAAGATGCTAAGGTCATTGGAACTCATGAAGGAAGGTTGTATAAAATCCTAGGTCATAATACTCAAGCCCTAGTACATGATGAAATCAATCCTAGTGAGTTATGGCATAGAAGGTATGCTCACCTTCATTATCAAGCCTTTCCATCCCCCAAAAAAATGGTTGTAGGAATACCAAAATTACAATCAGTACATGAAGGTGTGTGCAGAGGATGTTCACTTGGGAAGAATATCAAGAAACGATTCCCAAGCAGTGAGAATAGATCCAAAGGGTTCTTGGACCTAATACATTTAGATGTATGTGATCCTATTCCAATGAAGTATCTAGGAGGATCTCTTTACTATGTGACATTTATAGATGACTTCTCAAGAAATACATGGTTATATTTGTTCAATACTAAGGATGAAGTATTTGGCAAGTTCCAATAATTCAAGGCTGAAGTAGAGAACCTAACAGATGAGAAGATAAAGGTAATAAGATCTGACAATGGAGGAGAATACACCTCCAATGAGATCATTTCCTTTTGCAGAGAAGCTAGAATTAGGAGGGATCTCATTGTCCCTCACAATCCTCAACAAAATGGTGTGGCTGAAATAAAGAATAGAACTATTGAAGAATCAATCAAGGAAATGATGAATGATCAAAATCTATCTATGTTCCTATGGGGAGAAGAAGTCATGACAACTGTTTATATTTAGAATAGAGGTCCACATAGAATATTGAAGAACATGACTCTAGAAGAAGCCTTCTCCAGGAAGAAGCCAAGTGTTGAGCTCTTGAGAATATTTGGATGTCCTGTATACATTCATGTTCTAAAGGATAAGAGAAATAAGTTGGAACCTTCAGGAAAGAGAGGAATATTTGTTGGATACAGTGAATTATCAAAAGCATATAGAATTTATGTCACCAACATGGATTGAATCCACCTTGCAAGAAGAAGAAAGACATAAAGCTCCCAATGTCACCCTCAGACAGATAAAAAAATCCAAAAGGTTTTCCATTTATGCAGTTCTCATGAAAAATCTCGTTAATTCAGAACCTTCCACCTTTGAAGAAGCAGTCAAGAAAAAAGAATGGAAGGAGGCCATGATGGAAGAATACCAATCTGTTGTGAAAAATGATGTGTGGGAAGTTGTTCCTAGACGTAAAGAGAAGTTTTTAGTTACTTCAAAGTTGGTTTACAAGATAAATCATGTCGTAGACGAAAGTATTGACAAATACAAGGTGATATTTGTGGCTAGAGGTCTCTCCCAGCAGGATGGAGAAGATTATGATGAGACGTTTTCTCCAATTTCCAGATATACCTCTATTAGAGCCATCATATCTCTAGAAACCTCCATGGGTTGGATTTTACATCAGATGGATGTAAAGACAACCTTTCTCAATGGAGTGATTGAGAAAGAAGTATACATAGAGCAACCTCAATGTTTTGAGGCAAACCCAAGAGAAACCCATGTTTGTAGATTAAAGAAGGCCTTGTATGGACTCAAGCAAGCTCCAAGAGAT
Source organism: Picea sitchensis (assembly GCA_010110895.2). Taxonomy (NCBI): domain Eukaryota; kingdom Viridiplantae; phylum Streptophyta; class Pinopsida; order Pinales; family Pinaceae; genus Picea; species Picea sitchensis. The sequence continues at coordinate 9,062 of SNQJ01S0164674.1, read as the reverse complement.
TGATATGAATGTATTGATAACTATTTGACAAGATTTGGATTTTCCAAGAGCCTTGCTGATCCAAACCTATACTACAAATTTATGAATGGTGCACCTGTGATTCTACTATTAAATGTCGATGATTTTTTCTTGACAAGTGCAGAGGCTCTCATTATTCAGTGTAAGAAGGAGCTAGCCTCAGAGTTTGATATGAAGGATCTTGGTCTCATGCACTATTACTTGGGATTAGAAGTATGGTAGAAGCATGGTGAAGTATTCCTAGGACAAGGGAAGTATGTTGTAAAGATCCTTCAGAAGTTTGGGATGATGGATTGCCAATCCATGGAAACTCCCACGATGACAAATTTGAGGAAGTTGAAAGACTCTAATTCTAATCCAGTAGACTCATCACTATACCGACAGTTGATTGGCTCCTTGATGTATTTGGTGAAGACTAGAATGGACATTTGTTTTGTTGTGAACATGTTGAGCCAGTTCCAGGTGGAACCTAGGCAAGAGCATTGGATAGTTGCAGAGCATATCCTAAGATATCTTCGTGGGATGATTACTTATGGTTTGAGGTATGCCTCAAACAATAATGTACAACTAAATGGATTTATTGTTTCATATTGGGCAGGGAGTTCATATGATAAAAAGAGTACTTCTGGACTGTGTTTCATTTTGGGATCTGCTATGATATCACGGGCCAACATAAAACATAATTCTGTTTCACTCAGCACTGCGGAAGCAGAGTATATTGTAGTTTGTGATGCTTGTATGGAAGCAGTGTGGCTTCGTAAGTTGGTTTCTGGACTATTTGATCAAGTGCTATATTTGACCATGATATATTGTGATAATTAGAGCTGTGTGAATATCTCAGAGAACCTAGTGTTCCATGATAGGTTGAAGCACATTGATATCAAGTATTATTTTCTCCATGATAAGGTCCAGAGGGGAGAAGTGGTTCTCCAGTATATCTTCAATGATGAGAAGGCTGCAGATATTTTAATGAAGCCTTTTTTCAAGATAAAGTTTTCATACTTGAGGGGCAAGATGGGGCTCATGGATATTGCTCCCTTGGTTTAAAGTGAGGAGATGATTTTCTCGGTTGGGAGAGAGCACTGATATGTGGCATCATGGAATGTCAGTGAATTGTAGATTTGTATCATGCTAGTAAAACTTAGAGATGGTCATACAACTTAGATATGATGCTTTCATCATGGTAGATATGATCATGCTAGTATAGATAGGAACATCGTGCTAGTACAACTTAGAGGTGTCATACAACTTAGATATGATGTATTGACATCACGCTAGTTATGTTAATGCTAGTACAACTTAGAGACGATGTTGGTGAGCCGCATCATGCTAGATATGATCATGCGAGTACAACTTAGATGTGGCATACAACTTAGATATGATGCAGTGGCCATGCATCATGCTTGATATGTCATGCTAGTATGGCTTAGAGATGATCATAATACTTAAAGATGATGTAGGAGGGATCATGTCATGCTAGATATGATCATGTGAGTACAACTTAGATGTGGCATACAAATTACATATGATGCATTGGCATCATGCTAGATATGTCATGCTAGTATGACTTAGAGATGACACAGTGAGGCATTGATCGACATACTGTGAGTACAACTTAGATATTATGCATTGGCATCATGCTAGTTATGTCATGCTAGTATGAATTAGAAAAGATGTAGATGATACTCTGGATCATGCCAGTACAACATAGATATGATTCATTCACATCATGATAGTACGGCTTAGAGGTGATGCAGGCGATGACATTGTTGATGTAGGTTGATATCATATGATATGATTGTTGTGGAGACTGTATGTGATGCAGGAGCATCTCTCCACATCAGCTAACCAGCCAGCCAACCAAGTCGGCAGATTTCAAATTGTTCATTCAAGAGAGGCGCAACCCTCATTTAAAATTTGAATGAATGTAAATTAATGACTTAGGCTGTTGAGCCGTGAAGCCGTGCCTTTGTGCAGGCTATGAATAGATAGGCCTTTAATATTTTGTAAGGCTGAGATCTAGATCCGATCCTGGACTAGATAGCCCATTCAATGTAATTGAATAGGGTAGGTAGATAGGAGGGAAGAGCTCTAAGAGCCCCCTCAGGTAAAAGATGTTTTGGGGGATCTCATTTTGTAATAGTTGAGTCGAGGAGTAGTTGTAAGAGAGGAGAAAAAATTGAGAAGGAGTGGAGACCTTGTTACAGGCCGTGCTTAGGAACATCTTGTACAAACACGGGCATTTTCCATTTTAATACAAACAATAGTTTTTCCTGCATGTATTTCTGTGTTGAATGAATGTCTGTATGTGTTCTATTATGCTATGAATGTATGCTGTTATCATGCATTTGTAGGAGTGTGTTTGATTTTAGGTGAAGGTCTTTGAGGATTCATACCATGAGGGTGTGATAGAACGTTGCGGGTTCTGATAGCCGTGCACGGAGAGTGCATTTATGAATTCCGCGGGTTCAGACAGAGGCATGCCAGGTGGGCACAGGAACTGAAACCATCAACTCAGAAGAAGACCTTAGAGGTTGCTAAATACCTCAGGAGGTAAGGCTATGGAGAAGAAAATAGTTGCAGATAGAATCTCTCTTTGAGTTCTGTAGAGCTCCGCCAGGAGGGAATTGAGCAAGTGCAAGGAGTGCACAGAAGACAGAAACTCTGCTGTGAGTTCTGTGAAGCTCTGCCAAGAGGGCATTGCGCATAGGCATAGAGTGCTGAGGAAGAAATTTACTCTGAGTTCAGACAGAAGTCAGAATCACTAAGGATTCTGGGAGCTCTACCAAGAGGGCATTGAGCAGGTGCATATGGTGCACAGGGGGGGACATAACTGTTGGAAGTTCTATGAGAAGATACTCTGCCAGGTGGGCATTGAGTAGATGTGTAGATAGGCACAGAGAAAAGAACTCTTTGAGTTTTGTGATCTGAGGAAGAGTCCAAGAAGAAGGATCTTCACAGGGTTGTTGAACACCCTAAGCACTCAGCAAGAGGTTGCTTGAGTAAAGGATAGCTAGGAGGGCATTCAAATTCTCCATTTGCAGGAGAAGGAAGAAGGATAAAATCCCTTAGGGGTCTGAGTATTTGAAAAGATCAGAAGAGATATAACTTTCGTGTGCAAGACCCTGCAGGAGCACAGAAGTCAAAAATCTTCAAGGATTTGAAGAAAAGCTCAAGAGGGACAACGTTTTTACATGCACAGGCGGGATTCAAAGTGTGGAGCTTGCAGAGAAAAGGAGCTAAGGCGGAGGCCTTAAGAATTTGGGAAATTCTTCCAGGTCTAGGAAGAAAGCACTGAAGTTCAGGAGGAGGCACAACAACCGTCTGATCAGACTATGAAATAGATCTGGATCGTCGGATTTCCCACATCCAGGAAGTAGCAGAGAAAGGGCACAGGCTAGAAAGAATCTGGACCGTCGGATCTTGGTCCAATTACCCGTCAGCTATTGGATCCAACAGGAGTTGCACGAGGTTTAAACTTCATGAACAAGAGGGTGAAAGTCCTGAAAAGCGTCGAGATATCGGGACTTCGGCATTCGAGAATTTGAAAGTCTCGAGGACATGAGATCGGGAATCTCCAGGGTGAAAACCCTGAACAGATCTGGACCGTCCATCCATTGGGACACGTGGCTAAGATCGAGAGTCCGTCGACATTTCGCATGTCGGGACTTCGAGGATCAAGAGGACAGGATGCCAGAGAATTTCGGCATTTGATTTTGTGAAATCATGAAATGATTGAGGACCATTCATCATAGGAGGACGCGTGGCAGAAATCCAAGAATTCAGAGAAAATCCCGATAGGAGGGCCATTTCGGCATTTCGGGATTCAATATTTCATGAATCCTGAAGACAGGAGACATGCGCATTTTGGGAACGGAAGTTCCGAAATTGCGAAAAAGTGGAAAGGCACGGGAGAATCGAGAAATTGAGATTCGGAGGATCAGGAATCTTGAGGACAAGTGGTCCAATGCATTTCAACATTTGAAAGCCCAAAATCCTGAAAGGAGATAGGAAGCCGGGAAATTGCCATTTCATCATTTCACACATCGGCACTTCGGGAGTTGAGAGGACGGGAGGTCGGGATCTCATGTTGGTAAACCCTGAACGAATTAGGGTTGCGGTCTTATGAAGAGCGGTCACATGGACCAGAGCATAGCCAGGCGGGGCTAAGGCGAGAAAGGTCATTTCGGATTTTCGGCACTTCGGTGTTCGGAAGATTGAGAAGACAGGGGTTCGTGACATCAGGAATCTAGAAAACCCCGAAACCCGAAATTCCATTTCGGGGAAAATTCATGGTCATGTGCAGAAGACCGCGAGGAAAGATAAGGACCTATGGATCGAGATTTTAACAGATATTTCAGCGGGGAATCAAAAGAGAAAATTCGGCTCGAGGAAGAGATTGAACGATCCTTAAGACCGGGAGGTCAGCGCAGGGACTCTATCGAGGCAGAGTGTGCATCTACGTCAGTTGGTATCAGAGCCCAGATTCTGTTTGTATATTGCAGATAGAAGGAGCAGGAAGGAGACAGAGTGTTGAAGCTCTGTAAGGATTGTTTGTAGGTAGGCAATAGTCCATAGACAGTCAGGAGGACTATAGATGAAGCTGGGAGCACTCAGGTTTGCAGGAGTGACAATATATTTGCCAGGAGGGGAAATAGATAGCAGGATAGCTACTAAAGGCCACATGCGTGGTGGTAAGAAAAACCAGAGGATGACTAGAAGACAACGTAGGCTGTTGAGAAGGGAGTTGAGGCATGCTGAAAACCTCAACATACCAGAGGAAGAGAATAGGGTTCATATGTGTGAACCATAGACTGGGAGAGGTCTCAATGATGTAGGGGATGAACTGGGATCAGCTCAAGATCTCAAGCACTGCCAGGAGGGCAGAGAAGAAATTCCAAATTTCCAGGTGGGCAAAGAGCTGAGATCGCTGCCGGGATTTCACATACTGTCATGAGGACAGATGGGGAATTTCAGATTTCCAGGAGGGCAATGGATCGAGATCGTTGTGGGATCTCATAGATTGCCAGGAGGGCAACAAAGAGTTTCCAATTTGACAGGTAGGGAAGGGAACAAAGATGGGATTAGTTGATTCCATAGACTTCCAGGAGGGAAGTAGAGAAATCCTAATTTGCCAGGTGTGCAGGGATGAGCAGTTGAGGCTATGCGAGAGTCTCATAAACTCAGAGGTGAGTTTGGATCAACCCGAGGAGATGACAGAGTAGGTGAGCTCAGAGATGGATTTGAATCAACAGATGAAGCTGACAGAAGAGTATCTGAGGAGTTTTCTAATGATTGGGGGAATCAAAATATTCCTACCATTTTCCCAAGAGGGGGTAGAAGTCTGTGTTGCAGATGCAGCAAAAATAGAAGCAGGACAACCAGCTGAGACTATCAGAGAGGCATTCAAGCAGACTTTGGAGGCTGCCCAAGAAGAAGAAGAGAATGCTAATTCTAAGGAATGGCTCAATGCTTTCAGCTAGAAAGCCGAAAAGAAGGAAGTTGTATCACTAAAGCCAGCAACAGAAGAAGCCGAAGAGAAGGCAGGCAAATTGATCACTCCATGGGAGATGGAGTTGAAGATGTTGGAGGATTGGCTAAACAATCCAGATCCGGAAAGAGAACTGGTAGAAGTTGAGCTGTTAGAGAAGGTGACTGAACAACAGGTCAGTCAAAGGGAGACTACAGAGATGAAGTCTGCAGCAGAGTGGACACTTAGTGCCACAGGAGGAGGAGATGAAGAAAGCATGGGAGATCATGATGATCTACCCATTTGCAGAAAATTTTTGTAGCTGGGGAGACTGCATGAGTAGGGCCAGCCACTGGAGCAGCTGGGCGAAGTGATCGAGGAGATCAAGGAGATGATGATCATATCAGTAGAGACTGCCAATAAGGAGGGGCTAGGTAGAAAATAATAAGCAGCAACAATAGCAGCAGCAACAACAGGGAGATGGAGCGGATGAATAGCTCTAGAGATTTGTTTGGGATTTGGGAGGATTTCCACAGCTGAGGGTGGAAGCTCATGAGTAGGAGCTCATGAATTTTGCAGCTGAGGAGTATGATGCAGGAGCATCTCTCCACGTCATCCATCCAACCAGCTAGCGAAGTTGGAAAATTTCAAAACGTGCATTCAAGAGAGGCGGAACCCTCATTTAAAATTTGAATGAATGTAAATTAATGACTTAGGCTGTTGAGCCATGAAGTCGTGCCTTTGTGTAGGTTTAGAATAGATATTCCTTTGATATATTGTAAGGCTGAGATCTAGATCCGATCCTGGACTAGACAACCCATTCAATGTAATTGAATAGGGTAGGTAGATAGGAGGGAAGAGCTCTAAGAGCCCCCTCAGGTAAAAGATCTTTTGGGGGATCTCATTTTGTAATAGTTGAGTCGAGGAGTAGTTGTAAGAGAGGAGAAAAATTTGAGAAGGATTCGAGACCTTGTTACAGGCCGTGCTCAAGAACATCTTGTACAAAAAACGAGCATTTTCCATTTTAATACAAACAACAATTTTTCCTGCATGTATTTATGTGTTGAATGAATGTCTATATGTGTTCTATTATTCTATGAATGTATGATGTTATCATTCATTTGCAGGAGTGTGTTTGATTTCAGGTGAAGGTCTTTGAGGCTTCATACCATGAGGGTTTTACAGAACGCTGCAGGTTCTGATAGCCGTGCACAGAGAGTGCATTTCTGAATTCTGCGGGTTCAGACAGAGGCGTGCCAGGTGGGCACAGGAACTGAAATCATCAACTTAGAAGAATACCTTGGAGGTTGCTAAATACCTTAGGAGGCAAGGTTGTGGAGAAGAACATAGTTGTAGACAAAATCTCTCTTTGAGTTCTGTAGAGCTCTGCCAGGAGGGCATTGAACAGGTGCAAGGAATGCACAGAAGATAGAAACTCTGCTGTGAGTTCTGTGAAGCTCTACCAGGAGGGCATTGAGCACAGGCACAAAGTGTTGAGGAAGAACTCTACTGTGAGTTCAGACAGAAGTCAGAATCACTAAGGATTATGAGAAATCTTCCAAGAGGGCATTGAGCAAGTGCATAGGGTGCACAGGAGGGGACAGAACTGCTGGAAGTTCTGTGAGAAGATACTCTGCCAGGTGAGCATTGAGTAGATGTACATATAGGCAGTGGGCACAGGAGAAAATAATTCTTTGAGTTCTGTAATCTAAGGAAGAGTCCAAGAAGAAGGATCTTCACAGGGTTGCTGAACACCCTGAGAACTCAACAAGAGGTTGCTTGAGTAAAGGATAGCCAGGAGGGAATTCAAATTCTCCATTTGCAGAAGAAGGAAGAAGGATAAAATCCCTTAGGGTTCTGAGTATTTGAAAAGCTCAGAAGAGATAGCACTTTCGTGTGCAAGACCCTACAGGAGCGCAGAGGTCACAAATCTTCAAGGATTTGAAGAAAAGATCAGGAGGGACAACGTTTTTACATGCACAGGCGGGATTCAAAGTGTGGATCTTGCAGAGAAAAGGAGCTAAGGTGGAGGCCTTAAGAATTTGGGAAATTCTTCCAAGTCTGGGAAGAAAGCGCTGAAGCTCAGGAGGAGGCACAACAACCATTCGATCAGACTGTGAAAGAGATCTGGGCCGTCAGATTTTCCACGTCCAGGAAGTAGCAGAGCGAGCGCACAGAGTAGAAAGAATATGGACCGTCGGATCTTGGTCCAATTACCTGTCAGCCATTGGATCTGATAGGAGCTGCACGAGGTTTAAACTTCATGAACAGGAGGGTGAAAGTCTCGAAAGGCGTCGGGATATCGGGACTTTGACATTCGGGAATTTGAAAGTCTCGAGGACAGGAGATCGAGAATCTCCAGGGTGAAAACCCCGAAATAGATCTAGATCGTCCATCGGTTGGGACACGTGGCAGAGATCGAGGGTCTTTTAGCATTTTGCATGTCGGGACTTCGGGGTTCAAGAGGATAGGATGCTGGAGCATTTCAGCATTTGATTTCACGAAATCGCGAAATGATTGAGGACCGTCCATCATAAGAGGACGTGTGGCAGAAATCCAAGAATTCCGAGAAAATCCCGATAGGAGAGCCATTTCGGCATTTCGGGATTTGGCATTTCGCGAATCCTGAAGACAGGAGACATGCGCATTTCGGGAACGGAAGTTCCGAAATCATGAAAAAGTAGAAAGGCCCAGGAGAATCGGGAAATCGGGATTCAAAGGATCGAGAATCCTGAGGACAAGAGGTCCAATGCATTTCAGCATTTGAAAGCCCAAAATCCCGAAAGGAGATAGGAAGCCGGGAAANNATTTCCATTTCAGCATTTCGCACATCGACACTTTGGTAGTTGAGAGGACGGGAGGTCGGGCTCTCGTGTTGGTAAACCCCGAAGGATTAGGGCTGTGATCTTATGAAGAGCGATCACATGGACCAGAGCATAGCCAGGAGGGCTAAGGCCAGAAATGTCGTTTCGGCTTTTCGACACTTTGGTGTTTGGAAGATCGAGAAGAAAGGGGTTCGTGACATCGAGAATCTAGAAAACCCTAAAACCCAAAATTCTATTTCGGGGAAAATTCATGGTCGTGTGCAGAAGACCGTGAGGAAAGATAAGGACTTGTGGATCGGGATTTTAATAGAGATTCCAACAGAGAATCAAAAGAGCAAATTCGGCTCGAGGAAGAGATTGAACGATCCTTTAGACCGGGAGGTCAGCGCAGGGACTCTGTCGAGGCAGAGTGTGCGTCTGCGTCAGTATGTCTCTGGACAATAGCTGTGTGCTACTATGGTGGATGTGTTCCACTGGTGGTGACTATATGTGTCACTCGTTAGTATCCGTGTGCTACTTGGAGTGGTTGTATACCACTTGATAGTAGTTGTGTACTACTATGGATAGACACAGTCGTGTTCCATTGGATGGCAGTGTATTTGATTTCCATGGAGACTATCACTAGTGTTGGAGATGTTTGCTAGCTAGATGGATAGTGATGATGGTGCTCGTGATTTGATCTATGAGATCATGAGATAGCCTGTGTATGGTCTATTTGTGCTCCAAACCATTTCCTTTAATACCTCCCT
>SNQJ01S0164673.1:0-21181 GCA_010110895.2 Picea sitchensis | reverse complement strand
CAGACAAAATCCACCTACCCACATGTTCTCTTATTTAAATTTGATTTATGTATGATGCTCATTTTATTACATGCAATTGTGAGTTGTATTTATGAAGGTCCAAATTATACAAAGCTCTGGTTCATTTATTTCTTTCATCACCATTTGCACTCATTCACTTTGCTAGTCAGACATCATAGGGTACCCACAGAATCCATGTCATTCCAGATGCTTGCAAAATCTCCCTTCTATTCTAGGAGGAGTCCCTAGTCTTTCCAACTTACCGGCTCAACCATCTCACACCCCCGTCAGTGCTACTATTTTGGGATTAGATTTACTTGGTTCCACTTTGCTTGGGTTGAATTCCCAACAACATCCATCCACTAGCTTTCCTTCACAAAGAGGTGGGAAAACTTCTTCTCAAGGGAGAAGTACAACCCCACCAAATCCCTCTCATGGGTCAGGTCCACTTCTTGCTCACACAATGGAGGGAAGTAATCCTCCACCAAATCCCCCTATGCCATACTTGGCCTCTCTCAACATTTTTTATTTGACCAAACTCATGAATGACCCCATTCTACATGACCCCACATGGCCCAATATTCCTACCAAACTACCTTCAGATATTCCAAAATTTGAAGGAAAACCGGGGGAAGATCTCGCCAACCATGTTATGACATTCCACTTATGGTTCTCTTCAAACAACATCATGGATGATTCCATCCGCTTAAGTTTATTTCAAATAACACTCACTAGTCCATCAACCAAATGGTATGTGGATGAAAAATCAGGGTCCCACGTGACTTTTGAATCCTTGGCCAAGGCCTTTTTAGATTTTTTTCAACTACCATTTCGTCACAATACTGTCTTAGAACTGCTCTCCGAGTGAAAACAAACCTCAGCTATGCATATTTCCACCCACATCCACGAATGGCATCAAAGACATAGTTTATGTAAAGAAGAAACCACTAAAGAAAAAAGCCTCCATTGGTTTCTTAAATCACTCGTCTCTATCCTTGCCAAAGATGTAGCATCCACTTTTCCTCAGTCAGAAGAGGAAGCCATCAACAAGGCCCAACAATTCAACCTTATCTATGCTCAGTCAAGTTACTTATACACAGTGTTACTTGATGCACCCAGACCCATAGCATTTGGCCAGGACAAACCTAGGATGTCCCATGCTGCAGATGGGTTGATTGGTACCACGACACATCAAAACCCTTACAACCAATCACCACCTATGTATGGTGCACCTCAATATCTGCAACCATATGGAGGGACATCTTATTACCCTCCACCTTCTTACCAACAACCATATCATCTATGTCACTGTTACTTATACACAAGCATACTTGATGCACCTGCATTCATAGTATTTCCATGTGACAAACTCTAGGATCATGCCTTGGGACAATACTTTAAAATCTAATGACACATCAAACCCTGGCACCTAATTCCCACCTATAAAACTCTCATTCAGTAGAACTAGCATGTGAGGGACATCTTATTAATTCTCCACCTTCTACTAACAACCATTGCTTCTCCTCCATCCCATGAGGACTCCTCACTAAGCACTCCATGATGCGTCCTAATTCCTTCCAAATCCAAGGTGGGTTCACCTTTCTACCTCATCATATAACCTCAAGTAATTCAGTGAGCGCTTTCACCTTCCTATGCAACCTTATGGATCAAGGCCACAAAATAATCCATACCTTTCCATTTCTTGGTCCTTTCACAATGATTTTCTCCACATGGACAACCACATGTCGGCGCTAACTTTGTTCAACCCTCTCCATTCAACAACTTCATACTTTTGAACAGTTAAATATGTATGTCCCATCAGTTGAATAATGACAAGAAGAAAGGAAAAATTGAACACACAACCCAAGACCAAAGCGGAATAACCTCTCAATTAAAAAACCATCTCATAGGCAACCTAACTTCAAGGGAAACTAGAACCACCAAGGGGAGAATAACAACAAATGCCTAGGGAAGAACAACAACAATCTTAGTAAAAAACTTCCTTTGTTCTCTTTGTGGTGAGTATGGACATTATACCCACCATTGTCCTGTATTTCAATTTCAAATGGATGAAATAATCCATGAACGCAACATTTGCCCTCCAAATAATAATCACTTTAGTAGGTCCTTCTAATAACAAAAGCTGCAACAATTTCTAATTTGTTACAAAATCCTATTCCCACAATTGGTGTGGATGAATACCTAAATAAGAGGTACACTTGCCTCTACCACAAATGGGCAAGATTAAAACCTGTGTGGCCCTATAAAACCCTAGAACTGGCTAATCAATATCCTCCTACCCAACTAAGAGAGATTCTACTACAAATGCACTTGTTGTCATTATGGAATGCATCCTACTCCTACTCTAACCCCACCCTATAAATTGCCCAGCCTATAAACTGACAACCTTTGTTGATTCCATGCCCTAACAATGAACCCAAAATTCGTATACCTCACATTCCATTATTATGGAATGTCAATAACCCTCAAGCTAGGGAAGAACACAATTACAATCTGGTCTAATTAATTTAGCATAGTATCCCACTACCATCTCGGTATTGAAGGTCCTTGTGCTTCCAACTCAGAATCCTTTCTTCCTCCTTGGGACAACACCACCGGGATAATCGACTCATCACATTTTATATAGATAGCAAAGAACCACGTCTCAGCCTGGTATTTTGTGATACCAAGAAGATTCGTAATATCATGCTTCATCAGCACAAGAATGAAGGTGCATCCACATGCATCATGTCCAAAAGAGTATGGAAAAAACTTGGTTCCTAGGAACTCTTACCCTCCGCCACCATCACCTTGAGAGCTCTGATGGTTGACCATCCCTCAAGGGATTTTCCAAATGTCCTTGTCAAACTTAGGGGAAAAACCATCATCATCGAAATTGAAGTTATCGACGCCCCACTCGATTACAACATATTTTTCAGATGTAGCTAAATGTATGTTATGAAGGCATTAGCCTCTTCTATTTTTTAAACGATGATGTTCCCCCACAATGGGAAAAAATCAATTACCATCGACTAAATTACACATTATGAGCCTAAACACTCATCCAACATCAATAACATATTCTCTTGTCCTGTACGCAGCCTGATGCTTATTCACTGATTGAAATAGGTCCTGGAATTTTCAAAGACCAATCATTGTTAGGAAATTACCATCGTGCACCACCGCTTTTTCATCCTTCCAATCAAGTATACACCGTATCATCTAATGGAACTAACACAAAGGATACCCTTCCTCCCACCGAGGCCTCTCCTCACATCAAAGTTCCACTAGTTGAAGAACTATTACCTTAAGAATTCCTTGAAAACCCTACTACACCACTTAACCCTGATTTCCCAGGGAACTTGTTTTGAGACAATTCTCAAGCTACACACTTCTTTACTTCATCCGAGTCCAGCACCTGTGTAGCTGCACCCTTACCATCCTAAATGGTGTCATCCATATATGGTATCTTCACCCATCTACAATGGTTCCTCAACCATCTCTCCATCCTCAACTGTGGTGGAAATTCCCATGCAGATTCCAAAGATAGGCTCACCACACCACCCTCACCCCCCACTGTTAAACCACGCCACTCACTAGGGAAGACAAAAGAATAGCCATCCCATAGATCCACTTCCCCTTTGAGTTCAACCTCCTCATGTGAAAGAGAGGGAGACCCCACCAATAGATGTCCTACTCTTCCGAAGTTACACAATCTGATCCAACCCCCTAGAGAAACCACATTGCTCACCTCTTCTCCAAGCATGTCTAGTACTAATACAATGTCCTCCACTATAGGCAGTAAAAGGGTGTGAACCAAATTTGTCGGGTGCCATCCTGCCTCGTAATACATTCACTGTATTCCCATCACTTCCCACACCTCACCGCTGCACTCTAGTCAAATTCCTCCAAACCTCTGCAAGAGCTCCCTACTACCCCCACTGGTACTCAATGCCACTAACATTTGTTGTCTCTTCATCAATTCCCTCGAGCTGATGAGAGGTCCCATGCTATCACTCTTGCTCACTTCACATAATGGTGTCCTTTGATTGTTGCATACCACAGTTTTCATTCAACCCCTATTCAACCACGTCCACCACCTCACCACTAGTCCTTCACTCTCTAGATACTGTCAATATCACATCCCCTAATCCTGAGTCACTCCCCACCCCTCCATGGTTCATAAATACACTGTCTGAGGATATTCCCCCAAAAATTCCCAATTCTCTGGTTCATTTCCATCAGGAAATATTACCCCCGACCAAATTTTACAACCCACAGTGTCTGGACATTTGGATTATCTCAAGCGATCCATCACACCCTGTATGTAATATCCCCTCTACATATTCACCACCTGAGGACAATCACACTTTGACAACCCTCAGACACCCGCCGATCCCCTCAGATTCCTCGTGATTTTCCACTACAACTTAAGATAGTCGGAGGAACTCACTACCCTCGATTTTCCTTGGAATGCACTCCATCACTGAGTGATTTTTCTCTCACAAGAGGCCTTTCAACCTCCTACCCAAGCCTTTATATGTGCAATCGAAGTTCAGTGATTTGGTCTCTTCAGTCATATATACCGTCAACAACCCTATTCTCAGCTTCCAGATGTTTTTAAAGGAAACATAATAATATCTCCCACCAAAATCATATTCTCATCAAACTGTGAATTAAGAAATCACCATTGGTACCTTCACATGCTCCCTCTTTAGCAACGCGGAAACTTACAAAGCTCTTTTAAGGAATACTCGTGATATTGTTTCCCTCGTCATATAATGGAGATGCTCCGGCCTCAACTCTTCTATAGTCAACATCGTGATGGGACACATGGCCGATGTCGCCTACCATCAAAATAAATGCTCCCTTCACCCATCCAAATTTGCAGTTATCAAAGCTGAAATTGAAAAGTTACACGTTGTTGGGTTCATCTAACCCATTGCAGATACCCTTCATGGGTATCTAACCCCGTCCCCATTAACAAAACATAAGGCACTATTCGTGTTTGCACCGAATTTTCGCTGGATCTCTAAACCATGCTTGTCCCAAAGATAACTTTCCAACCTTTTATCGCACTAAATTATCGGCGACCTGTTGGTCAATGGTTTTGTCCTTCATGGTTTCTCTCGCTACAATCAAATCCAAATCCATCCAACAGATCAGTATAAAACTACTTTTACTACCCCTGCGGGTACTCTTTTGCTTACCGTGGCATGCCTTTTGGACTCAAGAACGCGTTTCAATGCATTCCTGACTTATAAGTTTTCCATATATTTCTTGCATCATCCACACTTATTTGGACCTAATTTCACCGGCTTCAATTCAAGAAGTAACTCGACACATGATTTTACACATTGTTTTTCTCAACGACAAGCAAGCAAGACAATATCCAGCTTTGAACCCCCTCACTCAGGCAGGGCTGCATCACTGTCGAGCGCCTTCTTGGGTTCATTGTCTCCCAACATGACATCAGTGTGGACCCCCTCAAGGTTCAATCTATCACATAAATTCCACTACCTAGGAATTTACGCCAACTGTTGAGCCTACAAGGCAAAGCTAACTTTTACGCCGCTTTGTCCCCAATTACACCACTTGCGCACATGGTTTACTCCGATTACCACATCATGATATCCCATTTCGAGATGTTTTATGTTCAACCGCTTTTACATTCAAAGCTGCCTCCTATCCACTCTCTCTTTGATTAGTCCTCCATATTATGATCGTGATTACATCCTTTACTTGTCAGCCTCAACTACCTCAGTAGTAGGAGTCCTCATCTAAGTAGGGGATGATGGGTATGAACATGTCATTTACTACATTAGTAAAATCTTTCAGGGACCAATTCCCTGAATACACCATGATGAGAAACTCACCCCTCTCAGCTTGTCCTCACAAATTCAAAAACTACTTATTAATTCATGTCCTCGTCACACTACAAAGTCATAGTAGATTCCAACTCCATGCAACACTTGATTAGTTGATGATGTATTAATGGAAAAGCCTTCTTCTTCATGGATCATTATCCTCGTGAATATGACCTAGAGTTCAACCCCAAAAGTAATAAAGCCATCCTCGCTTAACTCATCTTTTTCCGATGCTAAAGTCTGCCAATATAGATTCTTTCTCTGGACGTAAAACCTCTCTTCATCCCCCAAATGACCCTTCTAGTATGGCTTAATTCTTTCTCATCTACCTGGACACGGTTTGGGTCTCATCTCTCTCAAGACGATCAACAGCGCATTCATCGCACTTCTCGACACTTCCTCATCGATGTCTTATACCGATGTGGGTCTACACCATTCTTTTGTCACGTCTGGACCACATGGTTGATAGAGTCTGAAGGATTTCATAGCTAATGCTTATGGTAATACCTCGTGTATGTCTACCACCCAAAATACTCCTGAGCAAGATTTCGCCCATTTGTTTCATAACCCAACTCCATGATGTCCACCCTCAAAACACTGTCTTCGCCTAATCTCCTTCTCGCAAATGGGGGATGGACTTCATGACTTGTAATCCTCCATCCAATAATGGACACAAGTACATTGTCGTAGTTGATTATTTTACCAAATGGGCTGAAGTTGTCACTTTTCAAAATTATCAAGCTGGACACAAAAGCACATTTTTTCTTCAACCTCATCATTACCCAATTCCTAGGCCCACTACAGTTAGTATCCGGGATCACAAAGCACTTTGAGAATGAGATCTCTGTTGAACTCTCCAGGGATTCTCCCATGATTTTGCCTCCCCACACTACCCTCACTCCAATGGACAGGTCAAGGTTGTCAACAAAGTCCTCAAAACCATACATAACGTGCATTCATCAACAAACATAAGACCAACTGACATCATATGTTGCTTTCCGCGTTATGGGATTCTAAACATGCTTAAAACTGCTACCGGTTTTACATTGTTTCATCTCTTCCATGGGATCAAAGACACCCTCCCTATCGAAAATTCACTACACACCGCCATCGAAGAGTTAATCACACTGCCTCCAATGAGCAATACTTGCTAACCTGAATCACTGGGATGAAGGTTGGGTCGACTCTCATTACAAAAATAAGAGGTAGCTAAAAACAACCAACCAACTGACTCACCTGTCAACCTTCTTCATTCAGCCCAACAAAGGATCTTTGTCCTATCCCACGATATCTCCCACGGCACTCCCTCACCACACAGAAATTGGTCACATGGCATGGACCCTATATTGTCCAACACCCGCCTCTGTCAAAGGAGTACGCATCCAGCCTCCAAAAGTATATCCTCTAAAGAACCCACAACAGTTGTATTTAAAGAAGTTTTATCACCGAGTACAGCCATTCCCACCTTAGGGATTTTTTCTTTTATACATTTCCTAGAGTTTTGTACCTTTCACCTCACCACTCCTCATGTATGATCTATGATCTGTGTTATTGATAGATGCATCCCCCATCGGCCTACCACATCATCATCCTCACTATGGCACACACATATCTTGCTTTGGCCAGCTGGGGTCTCTATAATTCTCAAGGAAATTTATCCATCTAACTAAGATATGTTTGGGCTCATCCAACAAAAACCAAGATAAATACATTGTCATCATTGGTCTCCCTGTCAGGCCGGGCCATCAGAATATCTATCAATTCTTTAATGCTCTCTATTGATCTCTCATCTTGTGATCCTGTACCAACAATGTATATCATGTTCGATCCTTGCCTCTTTGTACCGTTAGACTGTCTCACAACTTCTTTGTTCAATCTAAATTTCATATTCCAAGACAATTTAATCAAATAGTAGATAAATATGGCTAACTCCTGGTACATTTGGAATTCTATCATTAAAACATCATCATATATACATCATACATCTACCACAACCTATACAAATCCATATCATAAATCATCAAAATATCAAACACATGTAGACATGAAAGATCCAAAGATAGTGCCTACACACATACACACACACACACACACACACACACACATCATCAAATAGTGTCACCAGTGTTTAAAAAATACAAAATACACGATGTGGTCGTTGAGTCCCCTTACCCCTAATAGTACAAAATGGGTAGCCCTGTTCTATAAACAACAACTGCCCCAAAATGGGCTCTCGTCGCAAATACACATAAAACCCATACCAGCTAAACCCTGCATCTCCCTAGCGTCCTTATCAAATGAGGGCTCCCACTATCAGCCCTCCCAGTCTAGGGGCAAATGAAAGGCCATACCGCTTCCCCGCTTAAGCAATTTCAACGGATCAAGGTTCGCTTAATTCACCAACACACGTTTAGGATCCTTCTAGTCCTAGATGGGCCCCTACATCCTGTAAACACCATGTAGAACCTTTCTCAACCGGTCGACGCAGTCCCTCCATCCCTCCGTCAGCTCACACTCATGCATTGGTCCAACACCAATATCATCTGGCTCCCTGCTGCTTTCCTCGGATCATGGGGCCGGTACAACACCAACATTTTCCCCTGCTCCCAGACCTTCCTCTCAGGCGATCACACTGTCCCTAACGCAGCCTGATCCTCACTGCATCTCCTCACGGCCTCGGCCCCACATCTGCAAAACAAGTAGGTCACATCCATATATACATATATAATCATATGCTACACTATCGTAAACTCATGTTTGCAACACACATACAATTCCTCTTTTTGATCCCAATCCCTCCCTAGGGAGGCCATCATTTTAGGGGTTGTGTTGGTAGTCCATACCATCGTATGGGTACCATAGTATCACATGTGGCATATGTTGCCACACGCATGCCACCATGGTCATGAATTAATGGCCACCCTCTCTCCCCCATGTCGGCCAACACATGGGTCACCACATCGGTGGTTCTCGTGTCTCCCAGGTGGGCACTGGGGAATAAAATCCTAGGGGTGCAAAAGGCACTCTCCGTAAACTAGACTACCAATATAGACCCAAAAGAAAAGTCACTGAGTTGGTTGTCCTGACACGGAATTTTTCCCTAGTCATCCTAGAGTGAAACATGCCCCAGGAAAATGGTCCCATCCGTGACCCTTCCACGCATCCCACCTCCTATGATCCTGGATTCGCGATTTGTAGATCCTCATCATCATGTTGGTGATGTGACTCTAATAAGAGCTCTCATCGACGTCAATCAATGACTCCAACCTAACATCGCACTGCCTAGCAAAGGGGTAACGCTAGCCAGTCCACTCTCTCATCCCTGGTAGTTGGGGGTTAGTAGGAGGGACATCCCATAGAATGGGATCCCTGTGAGGCATCCTCACAACAAGAATGTCAAATGCTGCCTCGACGTGATGAAACATTGTGTAGATCAATGGACCACATGGATACCGAAGCAGAACCTCACAGATCAGAGTCAGGGGACAAAGAACTTGTGTAACCCGCAAAGCTGCTAAGTGTCTTTGAATGTTCTATTACGTCTCACTAAGACGCCCCATTCTCTCTAGTGGATTGGTATTGTGCTCTCCCAATTATATAGATAATTCACCTGGATCCACACAAAAACACTTGTTCAACCTTCATCATCCATAAAATATCACAAAATTCAAAAATTTCAAACACCTACCTTTGCCTCTGAAGTTAATTTTCACCCATACTGTGTCATATGTGTGTATGTTATTTGCATAGTTTTGCATCGTGTAGGGCCGTTTCTAAGAAACAAATCACGCATCAATTTGGTAACTGTAATCCTGAGACAAACATGCACACTGCCCGCCATAATAATCAGACACCGATGTATAGATGTTCGAGACACAACAAGGCATAGTGTAATTGTCATCTTAACATATGCATCTCTTAAGGCTCGATTTCTCCTAAGCTCCATATGTGCGATCATCACTGTGGTTAAGTATATTGTAATACCTGTAATGGAAAAAGCAATTATACCATATGTATGTGGATATTCTTCCTTTCTCCTAAGGAATCGGGTAGGCTCCCTACCTAAAACTTCCTTTGTACATCCATCCATACACCCTAACCTACTCCTATCAAAGTCACATTATGTGAGGAGGATGAAGATCACTGCAACCTACCAAAATCCTTTATCTAGCTGCTGACCTGCTCCCATAATCTCCAAATCTCCTCCAGTTCTTCAATATAGCTTAATGGGTACATATGAGGTGGAATTGTGGGCCCAATGCCATATATAGTCTCTTTTTCCAAACTTCCACACTTCATATGGAGCCCTCGGTTTCCATTTTCCTATCTCATCTACCATCGGATCCCGAGTCCTACCATCTTACATAGTCACACTGTGTCATCATATGAACTTTGGTTCTGTGGTAAAATTTTTCTCTATGTCAATGTGCCTCATGCATGCTCTGCGTTCAAAATTATCGATTGTTGTTATATGTTCTTATTATCGACATCGCTCACTGTCATATTTGATTTTCATGTATGCAGGTAATGTCTTAAGGAAAACAACCCCTTCTGGTATATGTTTGACACTGGCATTTAATTATTCCCTCTATAAATCAATTCCATCTCCTACCATCCCTCGACTTCTTTTTACCTTTTAGGGTCCTTATGATCCATCTCTCATAGCATCACACTTTCACGATTTCAAGATCACACCTAACACTCCTTCACATGAGTTGTCCCATTCATAAAGTTCCTTTGAAACTTGACACTCTGCTGTTTTCAATTCCCCTGTATGGTAATCCTAGTCTTGATGCACTTCTCGTAGAATAGTCAAATTTTCTCATCATATTTCACCTTCCCAAATGGGCTCCTAGTTATACTTTCATCTTATTTCTCTGACTGCACCTCCACAAGTATCATTAGTCTCCATCCATCCAACACTTCCTCATCCTCAGATATTCCATCCATTTACCTAATACACAACCCCACCCATGGGGCCCCCACCCTCCATCAGTTTCTCATGACAATTATTCCCTATCTGGGGCACGCATTTCATACTGTGGCACCCGTTTCTGTATGTGTATGCTCATCCCCAACTGATTTTTGTTTATTTGGTAATTGTAAAAGTCTTTGTTTCCAACATTTACTTATCTTTTGTCATCACCCTTGATGACCTTATTTCTAGGAAATGCAAACCCATGTCACCTTTGGTCAGCATCCACTCTCTTCTTCATTCCAACATCAAGCTCAATTTAACCCCAGTATCCCAAAACCATGCACCCATGATTCGAAGCTGTCCACTTTGTTAAGCCTCGGCATAGTTTAATCCCATATCTAGTCGTCCCCTTGATACTAGATATAGTTTTACGGTTGATGCCAATCATCCTCAAAAATTCCCCAACCAAGGTAGTCTCACCCCACCACATATTAACTCTTTGTTCATGTTACCTCGTCAAGCACTGGAGCATCATCTCAAGATTTCATGAATCCCTTTGTTTCTCAGAGTCACACCTCCCTTCTCATTTACATCATCACAGCTTCCATAAGGGCGGTATTATCTTGACTCTCATTACCTACAATGAGGAGTCACTTGATGACACTGTAGAAACTACCATTCCTCTTTGATTCCCCATTTCCACCCCATAACATTCAATTTTAAAAATTTCTCGTTACTTAACTTACTATGCACTATTGCAGTTCTTTTTATCACTTGCCGAAGACCTCTAAAATTGATAGGCCATCAATGCCTGCGGAGCCATCATTACCTCTATATGCCCTTGCCTCACTTAAGAGTACATTCACCATTGAACATTGTCATCTACTCAAGTGGTCAATCAGCCTCGGAGGGTGCTACAGTTATGTACACCAACATATATCTGCAAATACCACCTTATATTTTGTTACATGACATGAGACAGTAAGCATGCCCACCTCGCTTGTATACATATTTTATTGTCCCCATAGAGAAAGGTTTGGGTCCCATAGTTTCCCCTCTCCTTCTGACAGATCACTCTTGAATTTCCTATAAACACTCTTTCTTACGATGGTATTCTTAGTAGAAGAAACATTGTTGTATTTCTATAACCATTTCCCCTAACTTACACATAAGGCATATGTTGTCACTAAAATTTCGTCCACATTATGTACACAAATGGTTACATAAATACAACAATGCTAACAACAATTAGTTCACCCGCAACACCAAAATGCATTTCCAAGAGGAGAAAACTATACAATTGGGTCAAAAATCCTTCAGAGCACACAATGATCTGTACACTGTGTATGAGAAAATTCACGCACTTCTATGAACTATGTACTCCATGGATCTTGTCACCCCCAACCAATTTTATGGACCAAACAACCCCGGATTTGGACCTTCATATCCGAGAAATCTGAATGGGGCTGGTCAAGGGACTAGAGGGTGCCCTGCACGCCCCTTTTGCCACATCAAGAACCAATTACATTTTCCTCAAAGGACGCTATAAATAAGAGCCATGGGTTCACTAAGAAACCAAGATATTCATAGTATTGTTATGTTCCCTCAATCCTCCCTTGAGAATCCTCTTTCTCTTGATCCTTCAAACATAATTGCAATAGGCCATTCCATCCACCTCTAGGAATAGGCATTGATTTTATTCACAATTTTCCATTTTTCTCTTCCATTGTAAAAAAGCCTATTAGAGAACCCAAAGAGCCCACCAAGGAGGAAGAGACCTCATTTTCACGGTACTTTGCCCACCGGATCCTAGTATACTTTTCATCGCGGACTTGCAAATAATTGTATTAAATGAGCATGAATTAAAGTACACCATTAAAGAATGGTTCTAGAAATGAAGATATATAAGCATCAAATTTGAACACAAAGAACTTGATAACATATTTCATCCTCGGTGGACTATGTCTCTGGGTCCCCGCTTCAAATGGGTAGGCTTTCTACCCAAATTAGCAAAAGAATTTGCAAATACATGAATATACCTCATTCTCAAATCAAGCCGCAATAATGCTCTCGACGTAAAACAACATCACCATTAGATTCCAGTCAATTACCCAAATATGACCTGCCCCACGTCCGGACCGAATTCTAGCACTCTTAGGCCTAAGATAAATTTTGTCTTGGTTTTCATGCCCACCGCGAACTTGCAATAAATGATATCATTCATCTCGGAATCCATGATCAATGAATGTACGATGCACTCTGCACGGCGGAAACTCTGGCTTTTAATATAAAGTCGACGTAATAGATATTCAATGGGACAAATGAAAGGATCGACTGCTTAAAGTTAAAGTGCTAGACATGGAGGTCTCGAGGTCAAACCCCATAGGCTCCCATTTTATTTCTTTAGTTACAACCTATGCCATAATTGGTTAGCAGCTTCTAGATGCATGTTTCACTCAGATATGCATTTAACTCCTACCATGGGTCCCACAATATATTTTTTTGATTTTTGATATGGGCCGCCCTTGGGATTGGGCCACGTGGAATATTCTGATTGGTCCACCTGAATGCTGACATCATGCCCATTCAATCGTATGTGACACGTGGTACTTCCTGGATGGTGCCATGTGGCATTCTCCCCCTTGGGGTGCCACATGGCACTTTTTGATTGGCCCACATGGACCCTTTAAAAGTCCAATGGAGGGTGACAAGTGGTAGCCTATGGTGATGTGACATGGCATGTTGATGTCGTAAGATCCCATATGCGATGATGTCACCCCATCAGTGTCGCTTTGTTGATAATGGTGATGGACAATGATGTGTCCCCACTAGCCCTATTTGACCACAACTTTGACCATTAATATATTTCAAACAGTAACTTCGTTTGACAAGTCATTTGCAATCAAGCTAAAAAATCTCAGGACGCCTTCACTTATCATGTCATTTTCAATGAGTTTTAGAACTTTGAATTTTCCCTTTCTATCCATAGCTTATTCTGGCGCATTTTGAGGTCTCTCGTGAGTTCCCTGAAAGTTGGTTCCCTAGCCTTCTTGATTCTTGATCACGCCCCACCGGGAGAGATTTTTGGACCACCAAAATACTTCATCAATCAACTGGTAAGTGAGGTAAGAGTCCCCTACTTGAGTCCCCTCACTTTGTCCTTCAATCCACTTTGCCTTGCTTGGATCTGGGTGTCTTTTAATCCTACTTGAAGATAATCAACATCACTCTGGAATTTCATTCTCCAGTCCAGGATGATATCTTCCTGTGGCTCATCCAAGTACTCAGTTGAAAACCCATCAACTGATGGTATTGTCCTCATCTTGGATCCATGACTCTGGAGGTTAAAAGTTTGTAGTTCAACGCTCATTAACCGAAAGTAAATATGTATAGGCAGTGGAAGATCTAGACCTAAAAGTGTTGGTACTTCCATTTTCCAAGATAGTGAAGGGTCCATAATGAATGGATTGAGTTTCTTTCCTTCACCCTTTCAAATTTCCTGTCGATGTGAAGCCATGCCCTGGCTCTCTAACGTAAACTCATGATCAACCCCAGGCTTTGTCATGCCGAAGATTTTATATTGTGTTTGAATTTTCTCCAATTGTTCCCAAACTACCTGGTGTATCTGTTGGACCCTCTAAATGAACTTCTTGTAATCTATGTCCCTTCTATTCATCTTTCATTCACATCGGCATCTCTCCCATAGATCAAGTCTAAAGGGACCTTAGGTAAATATCTTAAACATGTCTCTAATGGTGAACTCTGAGTGGAGGAATTCAACGCTGGGTTGTACACATGTTGTACATAGGGGATATGTTCATCCAATACCTTTGAGATGCTTTCTTGGTGTGGCCTCAAAGAAAGTACCACTCATTTACTCACCTCTATCTATCCATCGACTGGATGGAAAGAAATTCTCCCTCTCAATTTGGTGTCTATCATTCTCCACAAGGAACTGTGTATCTCGATCTGAGACGATAGACATGGGTAATCCAAAGTGAACCTTAAATATGCTGAAAGAAGATATTAGCATTCTGCCAGAGTGATATAAGCTTTTTACAAGGTAACAAGATACACCATTGTTCCTATCCACTACAACATACAAATAATAATGAACCCCTTTGGTCATGTAATAAACCCCACAAAAAATACATGAATATAATTTCCCATGGATGGGATAGAACAGTAAAGGCATATGTTCCTAGCTTTCTATTAGTGGGCTTACAAGCAGAACACATCACACACCCCCTACATATTTATTACAACTCTTTCATTTGAGGCCGGTAACAAAACCTTTGCAGATGAGCTATAGTTTTTTCCTACCCCAAAAATTCCAAACACAAGAGAAGTATGAGCTCTCGTATAACATGGACGCTGCCAATTTTGTGTTACATATCTTCCAAGATGTAAAGCAACCTTCCTGCACAATAGTTCGCATATGTGCACTAAGGGTTAGTTCTCAGATATACTTCCTTTGCACTGATGGAATATTCCATATAGCTATCATGAGATAAAGAAGCATTATTCAAAAATAATAGAAGCAACAATAGGAGGTCTAGAAATCATATCAACTACCTTGTTACTTTTAACCTTTTTGTACTTTATTACCAAAGGAAATTGTTGTAGAAAACCCATCCAACTGTAGTGCCGAGATTGTTGCAACTCTGTTTTGTTCTTGAAGATATTGTATAATGGTGATATGTATGTATAATGATTTCCTTCTTCTACCAAGTAGTGCTTCCATTTCTTTACACTGGACTAATAGCACAACTCTTTATCATATGTAGATAGTTAACAACAACTTGGTTAAAAGTCGCAGAGTGGTGTCAGTTGTGGGCTTGCTGATATTGCATTAGTACTCGCTAATCATGTATGCATCCATTGGCATCTATCTCATCTCAAAAAGGTCAAGAAGATTCAATAGTTCTAATATTGCTGCGGTACTGATCTTTCCCTTCAAAGTGTCAAAATATTTTGCTTTTCCTTCCATAACGAAAAGTGTTCTTTCATAATCTGCTAATACATGTAGAGGAGTCACATGAAGGATAAGTTAAATGAATTAACACTGACTGCACCAAGAAGCTTCTAAACTTCACATAATCTCTTTTTGGCTCAAAGCCACAATACATCACATGTGAGGGTCAATTTTCAATTGTTCTCCTCCTACAATATGACCTAAGTATATAAGTGTAGTCTTTCCAAATTCACATTTA
Organism: Picea sitchensis; assembly: GCA_010110895.2. Lineage (NCBI taxonomy): Eukaryota > Viridiplantae > Streptophyta > Pinopsida > Pinales > Pinaceae > Picea > Picea sitchensis. The sequence continues at coordinate 5,183 of SNQJ01S0164673.1, read as the reverse complement.
GAAATTTTACATAACGTCTCTTTGCAAAGTATCCAATACTTGCCTCATACCTCAAGATGCTCATCCCATGTCCCTCTAAAAAGTACCGTATTCTAAATATACAATCACAAAGTCATTCAAGTTGCTCGCAGCATTACAAAGCCCAAACGACACAACTAACCACCAAACAATCCTTGTTTGGTTTTAGAAGTTGTTTTCCATTGCATAATTTTTCAAACTTATTTGATGATATCCACCTACAAATCCAACTTATGAAATAGACAACATTCTTTCAATTGATCAAGTAAATCATCTATATGTAGGAAGAGGGTATTATTTCACCGTAGATTTTACTTACACCCTGTAATCACACACATTCTTCATGTGTCATCCTTTCTTTCGCACTATCAATGCATCAAGAACCACAAGGAGATGAATTGGCACGGATGACCCCTTGATCCAATAATCCATGTACCTGATTCTTGATATTTGTCATCTCCACAACTCCATATCCCGCGGCATGCCCACATTAGGAACTCGTTGAAGATGTATCTCATACCGGATTTCCTTTAGAGGTAATCCATCCGTTCATGAAAAATATCACTTCACTTAGAAACAATATCAATTAATTCTTTTATGAGATGGATCACACTTGAAAGCGCTCTGATGTCCCTACATCTTTCTTCTTCAACACCATGTATACACATCTCTTATTAGTGCTTATGAGTCTCTCTTTTCATTTGTCCCGCACTAACAAGTTTTGTGTTTAACCTACATTGTGATCTTTAACAATATATTCCACTCCTCCCCTAGTAAGGTGGCATTTGTTTCATGTCGAAAGAAGACCCGATTTTCTAATTACAAATATAAGGACTTTCCAACACTATGCTGGCAACAACATCCAAATCAACTTCATCAATCACTTTTGAAGTACAGTTTTATCCTACACTGTTTGGTGACATTAAGTTTTCTCTTTGTCACATACCCAACCAAGAGGATAAGGTTTCTGATATGGTTTCATTTCAAGACCAATCTTCTTGACAAGTGCTTCAGAGCATTAAGTTTACTTGGGAACCTCGATCAAATAATGTATCTATCTTAATATGCTTAGATACAACTCTTATATGAAATAACTCATTCCTATTCCGTTCATCAACATGAGATTCATTGGAACTAGAACTAGCATGAAGAGAACCTCTACCTTATACTCCAACCAGATATTTCGTCTCCTTAATTGGAACCAAGATCTTGTTGCACCATAGCAATGGTTTTTGTCTTCCCCTTCCACCAACTATTTTTCAACCATTTCCAACAATGTTCTCTATCATGATCATTCTTCTTGCAATGAGTGATGGTTTTACTCCTTCTCTTGTCACTATAGAGGTATTCTTGTCCTTCCTTTTAAACTTCAGAAAAGTCTTCTATGGAAAATTGGAAGGTTTCTGTGGGATCTTCTTGGAACATGTTTCCTATTCTCTTGTGTGAGTTCTTTGCACACAAACTTTAATACTCAGTGGGGTTAAACAAGAGAAAAAATATGTCGAATATAACTGAAGTAAGCCAATACTTCATTAAAGTCTCATAAGAATCTACAGGAATGTTCAATGCAAGAGATTTCTTCCTAAATCTCTTCCTCATGGAAACTTCAATTTTTGCCCTTTACTTTGCCTTAAGGTTTTCCATTCCATGATTGCTTTATGTAAATACTCTAATGGATAAAATTGTTTCCTTATCACCTACTTAAATCAATTCATGAGGGAGAGACCCACTACTAATTTCTACTTTCGGTCTCCTAAGCTTCTTTCCCACCATATGAGAGTGCCTTCCAACCAAAGAGAACCCAATTGCACTTTAACTTCCTCTTCATCAATATACTGAACACAACAATATACTTCCCAAACCTATTGGATCCACCATTCTCTTTTTTCAGGATTAGCATCTCGATAAAACATAGGTAAAGAAAATTTAAATCAAGCTTTAATAATGATTTCATAAAAGAAGCTTTATGGTTGTAAATTTGATGAGAATGATGATAATTTTTAGAGGAAGAAGAACTAGAATGTGAAGGTGAAGATGGAGGCTCGTGAGGATCTCCTAGCTCCTGATTTTACCTGGCATCATTATCTGCATGTGATTCCTTTTTCTTTTCCTTCTTATTCATCCTCTTCTCATAACATCCATACATTTTCAACCATTTATGACATGTGATAAAAGACCATGTGAAAGTTGTTTTCATGTTCATCACACTTGTCCTCTCATGACATTTTGTTCCTTCTGGGATACAATTTCCATCAACTTCTTCGGGATTGGAATTATTTAGAGTTCCTTCACCATGTTTATGTTGGACACACCTACCATACTTAGAGGGGAGTGAATGAGTGTGGGGGCCTTTTTCCCAAAAACCCTCTTAAAACTCATCAATTAGCATTCAAAATTTATTCATTACCCATTGTTGTCATTTATAACCAAGCTAGATGTGAGAACATATCAGGCAAATATATCAACATTATATCATCAACAAGTAATCATAATGAACATTGAAGAACACAAGATGTATGTACAATTTCTTTTTATTACAAACTACAAACCTTGGGGTTGACAAGAACAACTGAATAGAGTTACACCCCCACAAGAGCACCAGCTCTATACAGGCACTCATCTTGCATTCTCACACCAACTGAGATGAGGTAAACATCCTCAACAAATATCAATCAGTATCTATAAACAAGAGACCAACCATGCACCAACCTCTGTACAAACAACCTCAGAATCTTCAACCACAGTACAACCATGTACCAAGTATATACCAATCATGTTTCAACCACCCATCAACAATGACTGCTCAATATGCCCAACATCATCAACTATACAACTCCCAAGTGTGGCAAAGAACTCATCAACTACTTGTCTCACCATACCAACATGTACCCTCAAACTAAAAGCTCCCCATCACTTCTATCATCAAATATGGATTGGTAGTGCCTGTAATAGACCTGGTGTTTCTGATCACATTTATTCAAACTTTTCATTAAATTTAATAGCAAGAAACTAGTATTTTCTATCAAATCTTTTCTTTAGTCTCACATGCCTAGTTTTGGATGTCCCTAACTTGAAGTACCCAACTTTGAACCAGAATGTATAAAGATATGAAACTGATATACAATGTTATTCAAAGGTGTTTCATACAATTCCTCCAAGTGGAACCACTTGTAACCTCCTTAAGGTGCTGAGTTATAGCAAAATGGCATACCCTGCTGAATACTGGCTTATTCTAAAGAGCTAATTCATAGGAGAGTCTCGCAAAAATACTTGATTGTTCGATCTGGTAACATTACAAAGAATACTATGCATCACCCTAACCAACACATTTTGTTCACTGAATTTGAATATGGTATGAAGAAGTTATGATTGTCTTTTAATTCAAACACCTGATTTGACTAGTTTCAGACTCCACAAACCCTATTTCCACAGAGGTAACTCCCAAAAATACAACGACCCACATCAGCTGAATTTGGAACCACAGATACTTGATGTCACTTGTATAGCAATTCCAGGATCTGAATCATTATGTGTTCAAGCAGAGGAAATGGGTGGGAGACATCTGAAAAATAACATTAACCTTAGAAAGCACCATCAAAAGAATCATCCTTCCTTGTGATTGGTCTTCTTCACTTTCCTCAGACTTCTGGCTTAAATATCATTCATTGCATTGACCTATATATATTCAATATTCTCGCGTGATTCAAATGAGAGAGCTTTGCTCTTATTTTATACCTCCAAGTAGCTTTCCCTAAAACATATTCTAGGTCACTGGCCCCACTAATTCTCTCCTTATTCTTTAGGGTTGGGTCCACTTCAATTCTTCATTAAAATTATTATTGAAATAATATTAACCCATTTCAGGTCACTTTAAACTATTTTCCCTATTTTTAGGGGTTAACCACTTTCCATAAATATTCCTTCTTGATTTTGTCACCTTACTTTTTGTCACTTCTCTGATTATTTAAATAATCCACCTGAATAAATAATATTAACCTATTTCTAGGTCACTTAACCTATTTTCCTCTTATTTTTAGGGTTAACCACTTTCCATAAATATTCCTTCAGTTTCACCTTATTTTTATCATTTCTTCTTTAGGTCACTTTTACTTCTTTGACTTGGGGGATCCAAGCCTTCATGTGAGGGTCCTTTTCATCTTCGTGGATGGCCATAACTCAAACTGTGAGGATTTATGTGACATTCATTGATACCACCGTAAATGGCATGACAAGTTCATCCATCTAGGATAGTTTCAACAATTTCCTTGATTCACTATTCCTCATACAAGCATGGTCCCTCCAACCTTTCTTCTAGGACAACTCAATCCGTAGTGTTTTCCTTCCCCGTGGAGGGCTTTCTCACCAATCAAGTGGGGACCACTTTGGAGTTCATCCGCTTGTACAACTTATCAATCATGATAAGACAATAATGAGAGCAGGGTCCTCCTAACCATTCTTCTAGGATAAATCATCCCGCAGTGCTGCCTCCGTGAGGGTTTCACCATAAGGGGACCACTTTGGAGATTTATGCACCCATCAATCATGATAAGACAATAATGAGTCATCTGCTATTTTTCCAATGCATCATATACCAATGGAGCCACATCAATCCGGTATTCAACACCATCAACACAACCATTGATCCATCTTCATCTATGCATTCTCATCAAGGACAATACATATTATATTACATAAATCATCAATCAATCAATCCTTTGAAATCAATCAATCACTTGACATCAATCAATCAAACCATTGGCATCAATGACAACATGATCCAACAATGATCGCTTTAAGGTCAAGGTATATCGGGGGTGTCTCAACTACTTAAATGGAATGGAGTTGGGAAATGATGCAAAAATGACCTTTTTTGAGTAATTTTCCATGAGATGGGAAATGATGATCTCTAGAGACCCTGTTGTAATGCCTTGGAATTTATATTGGTATCCTTCCTGTTGGAATTGCATGGTTAAACACCAAGAAAAATGTCATAACCACCCATGTCAATAGAAAACACGTGATATTTCAGGTTATACTGACCAATTTGTAGGCACACATTTTCACGATGCCCCCCACATTTTATGGAACCACCATTGGCAATAATGATTTGAAAATTGTTGACAACACAAATATAACAATTGACTCCTTGAGCAAGGCGATGATGA
>SNQJ01S0164672.1:3353-24535 GCA_010110895.2 Picea sitchensis | reverse complement strand
TTGCTAGGCAATTCTCCATGACCTTTGATGGCTGTCGAGCCAAGGTCGGCGATGTTCAATTGCAAATTGACGAGCAGTTTATCAGTCTTGCTATGGGTTTGCCTGCCACTGGACAACGATGGTCCAAGAATTGCAAAGTGGAAGAGGTCCCTTGGACACTACTCTTCCAGTTGCGTAAGGTTAGCTCCTATGATAAAGGATTACATGTGATCATGCTTAAACATCGCTGGCATGAATTATTGAATATTATCAAACAGTTTATCACCTGCGAAGGTTGGTACGGGTTTTTTTTCTTACACCACCTTCATTTTCTTATGTTTTTTATGGTTTATCGGCTCAATATGATCTATTACTTGCATAGAAGCATGTTTAAAATGTCTAAGAAATACAAGAGGAACCAGGATGATAGTAGCCTCTTTCACTATGGGCTGGTTAAGATGATTGCTGTTTGTCATTTGGGGTTACACGGAGACTGTTGGAATGATCTCCTTTCTCGCAACGATTTTGTGGATTCGAATCCTCCATAGGTTGAAAAACATGTGGTGAGCGAAGAGAAGACTGTACCCCCGGTACCCTACAGTATTTTGTTACCTAAACCCTTACCCGACTCACCTATCAACCTGCCCCACTCTGTGACCAAGGATGTCGAGACTGTTAAGCATGTGGGAAAGAAGCCTAAAGTCAAACCCACTGCAAACACCAAAGGCAAAAAGAATGCCCGTTTAATTTCTCGGATGGCGAGGAACAAGCTAAAACCTCATGTCAATCCTAACCCTATCGTGTTAAGTGAAGACTTCGACTCAGAAGTGGAGCATTTCTTGGCTAGCGAATACCCCTATTTGAAAGGTTTGTGTGCCGAACCCACATTTGACTTTGTGTCGAACCTACCCCGTTGCCTAAAAAATGACCCTAACTACCCTGGCATTAAGCTACCTTGTGAAGCCCTCGGTCATTCATCCAAACCCTCTCCTTCTTTGTCAAAACCTACAGTGCCACCTTGTGATCACTGTAGCTCGTGGTTAGAGAGGTATTATAATGATATGCCTATGCTACAATCAAGAATTCACTCTTTGGAGGACCAGATTGCACGGCTTACCAGTCAAAAGGCTAATTTACAAGCCAATAATGAGAAACAAAGGACGACAGGTTCTATCTTGTTTAAAAATGTGGAATCAGCTACAACGGTCGTGAATTCTAAATTGGCATAATTTGAGCAACATCACACAGGTATGTCTATCACTTGTTTATATAATGAATTCGAATTTGGTTTTAGATAACGCTATTTACAGCATGGATTTGCTCTGTCACATTGTATGCATGTTATACATAGCTATGCTTTGACTAAATGGAATTTCGTTTTCCCAGTTTAGCCCCGATTGGATTTCCTTCGATTTGATTGATCGTGGTATGGATTTAATTGGTTTAATTTAGCTTAAATTGGATGCTTTGTTGTCGATTGAAGTCGTTTGTGTCTATTCTAAATAGGAGATGTTTCTCGTATTTTCAATTATGAACACAATCACATTTCGATTCGATTTGGTTATAATGTATACGCTCTGATTGGTAACAATTGGATGCTTTAACTGTTATGATTCTATGTCCATATGACTTTCGACCAACTCGAATATAGTTTGGATTATTTTATATATGATTCTATTAATATGCATCCAAATCGTGAATGAATCAATTCATAACGGTTATGTGAAAAACCCATCCTGTTACTTTGTATTGTTTACTGTTAGATCAACCATGTTATCAGTTGGATTCGTATTTGCGATAGATATTCTGTTTCAATTGGATTTTTGAAACGAGATTGAATTCATGATTTGTTTCTATATTAAACCCAGTCGCGATTTGTTTGGAATTAATGATTTCATTCAAATCCAATCGAGCTTATATGCACATTTTACGAATTATCACTTATATCGTGATGGTGGTCAAAGCCGAATCAATATGGTTATGATTTTGTATGAATTGATTCTCGTATCTATCTGAATTAATCTAACTGTGGCGCGAACCATTTGATGTCATAACAGTTATAACAATTATAAAATGATTCTATTTCGATATGATCATATCTCCTGTTTTGGAAAAACACAACGTTGCATATGATTTGCTTGATTACACTACTTTCAAATTGGATGTGAAAAGATTTGCAAAATTGTTTGGTTTCGATTATGTCTACCCAACTATGATGGAAACTGAAACAGAGCATGCTTGCCTCTCTAGTTGGTTATTGTATTTTGATCCTATTTAATTTTATTTGGATATGGAACAGTCTTGTTACTGTTCGACCTGATTTTATGGTAACCGTGAAAGAGAGTATTCTTACCCCTGTTTCGATTAAATCACTTTTGATTTTGTTTAATTTGAATGATAAAATCATTTGAATCATTAGTGATTCGTTTTTAATGATTATTGAAAGAAAATTGGATTTGATTTTGATCCTGATCATGTATGCTATTTTAGACTAGCTACAGAATCAGATGATTCTGTAGCTAAGTCTGTACGATTAGATTTTTATTGTTTTGTTAATAAAATATCTTTCTAACTTGATATTTTTGGTCTATTGCAGATGAATTCGAAATTGCAGTGGATATGATGAGAAGTTAGGGGATATTTCAAATATTTCACTTGCATTTTAGTTTCTTAGTTTAGTTGATTTTGGGAATATCTTCCCAGATTATGTAAAACAGTTTGATATTATCCACAGGGAGGTTTTACCCTGTGGGAAGACTTATAAATACTTCTTATTTTTTGTAATGATGGCATCCTCATTCGTGGGAGAACAAGGATATGGAGTTTTAATATAGACTGAGGTAGAATTTGGTGTTTTTGTTACAGCTTTAGCTTCTCATTATATCAATATTTTGTTTCATGTTGTGTATATCAATTTGTATCTGGTTAATGACTACTTTAGCTATCTTAATCATTTGCAAATGATATAATTTAATCACTGTAATCACTTTAGCTATCTTAATCATTTGCAAATGATATAATTCTAATCAATCAGAATCCATATCCGATTTCTTCTAAGTATTTAAAACGTGGCACTGCTTAATTCAGCTTCTAATGGCAGATTTCTTCTTCATGAGTTGAATTATTAAATATGTTTTTTCATAAATCGTGTTTCCCTTATTCAGTAGATTTATAAATCATAAAAATTGTTATGATTTTTTATGTCTTGTTTGTCCTTTAAATAACTCAAAGATCATGTTCATCACATTTATAGCTTTTGCACTAACTCATATGAAGTTTCTTCCTCCTAATTCAAATGAAGTCATCACATACGAGACAAATTAGGAGCGCTTCCAAATGAGTTGGCTCTGGGTTAGTGTATTTGTTAGTATTTTAGTTTAGATATAAATTTAGTTATATATATATAGAATTAGTATATTAGATCGCTTAATTTCAAGTAAGTTATTTCTTTTTCATAAAATCACAAAAATCAAAAAATATCTCTAATGCCTTAGGACAGAAACCAAATGAGTTTTACAAGCCTTTATTCAAATCGCTACTTGTAGGATACGTGACGAATAAGTTGTAGTATAATTAGTAATTAGATAACTAATTATTAGAGTTAGTGTAAGTAATTAGTAGTTTGTATATAATAATTGTATAGCTTTATATTTAGTTTTAGTTTAATTTAGTAGTTTGTTTTAATTAGATTAGTGTATTAGTTTGTTTTATTAGTTTTAATGAGATTAGTTAGTTTAGATTAGTTTTCTTTGGTTTCTTTAGGATCTAGGAGTGTCCAACGGTCTAAACCCATCAAGGTGGTATTCATTCCAAACTACGGCTATTTAGACAACCCCAGACCGGGTAATTCCATTCTCTCAATTGATCTACTGCATAATTTCACCACCAACAAATGTGGTGCTAGAAGGAGGGCCTGAACTTAATTAATGGCACGAGGCGATCACAATAATCCTCCCCCCCCTAATCGCTCACCCATAGTGACTAGAAGCCATTCATGATATTCCTCAAACAACAACTACTTCAACCTAAGATCCACAGATCACAGTTGAACCAACAAACCCTAATCCTACAGGCGGTGATACACAAGACCATTCTGCCGGGCCTCTTTTGCTGAAGTACCATGTAGTACCTTAGCCTGCCTTAGGAAACCAAACCGGGTTTCATGGGTCAACTTTAGACTTATTCGACATCGAGAACAGTTAGGTGATATTAACTCCACTGTGAATCCTACAGATCCAAACACAAATCATAGAGGACTGGGATACCTCCTTCACCACCTCTCATCTCCTTCTCTTTGGAGGAGATTCCTGCATCTAAGGAAACTCAATTCTTCTCATCCTTCCACACCCACTACCCCAATGGAAAATCGTAACAACCCCCGGCTAGACTCCTCGGTTGGACCAGATGTCAGAGCTACAGCCCTGAGCCCAACACCCTACCTAAGCACTGTGAGAAATGGCTTCCAAGTTTGGATCTCGATTCAAAAACAGATAATTCAAGATCATATCAAAAATTTATGTTAGCCATCGACTCCGTAACGTATAACATGAAGACGCTAATCAGGTTGTTCCTTTATAACTTTGAGGGTAATGCTAACTTGGTACTTTGCCCAACACCGTACCCATACCATAGTATCTTGGGAAAGTTTGAGTCATGCTTTTGGAAAAAATTCGGAGACGGTAAACCTCCTCTAAAAGTCTTAATCATGGATCTTTCTTGTTAAAAAATGAACCCAAAAGAAAAAGCTAAAGATTTTAATCAAAGATTTAACACTTAAAAACTTAACCACATTCTATGCCCGCTAAGAGTCTGTAATAGCTTACTACACTAAAGCTCTACATCAAAGCATATCTATTTGGGTCAAACGATATAAAAAGGCCACGAAATAGAAGCCTTCTCAAGAGGCCAACCCGATTGAAAAAGACATACTTAGCCTTAAGGACTCTTCTAGCAACGAGATCGCAGAGACTGCTTTTCTCTTGGTAAAAAGAAGATTGAAATTCTTCCCAGACCTGTACAAAACAAGACACAACCTAAAAACTTTGATTTTAAAAATTTAACCAAAGTTGTACAAAAATTGTCTAATCAAGTTATATATTTAAAAAGGTCAACAGAAGAATCTTCTTCAAGCAGCGATCCTGGCAAACCCCTTTTCAGAAAACCTTTTCCCACCAACCAACCTAATACAAGCCCGGAAGGCTTGAACCTAGAAAGTTTGCAATGCACTTTTCTGCATCAATTTAGAAGCCCAAGATAACTTGATGCCTCCCGAATCCCTCAAGAGTGAAGCTTCCAGCAGAAACGCTTCACAAGAAGAGTCTTCCAAACATCTTTTGACACTTCTCAGATAGTATCTTTCAAGCTAACTTCGAGACTATTCAATTCATACAACACTAGGAGTAAGACAACAAACAAACTTCCTTCCGAGAACACTACCAAGCAACTTCACCTACAAAGACATCTAAATCAGCATAAATTAAACAAAGTAATGTCATCCCTAAATTAGATTATGATGTTGTTGAAGATCTTTAAAAATTATGGGCTAACATTTATTTATGAGTTGCTGAAGTTTCCATTTTGTCATAGTAAGATGTTGCAAAATATTTCGTACAATGGCAAGAAATCTGCACTAAAATGGTAACAAGGTTGTGAAAAGTAAAACCCCCTAGAAGACTTCCACTAAAAAATAATCATGATCCTCAAGATAAAGGAAGCCTTCCCGTAAATCCTGTGAAATAATGTAAATAATGTAACAGCAGAAGTATTAGAAATCACAGTAAGAAACCACGTTACTACTCTAAGTACTCTAGCGAAATTTTTCTTTTTGAATCTTCAAAATCTTCAACGTAAATGTTCATAATTGTATGGTTGACTCAGAGCATCATCAAATGTGATTCCATGGTCAGTCTGCCAAAATATTAACGTTGAAGTAGAACCATCTTTTTTGAAAATTATACAACTTGATCGAACAGATGTTAAAAAAGTTATAGCGAATTCAAAAATGTATTGATTAGATTATCGCCTAACCCAAAGGTTCATCGCTATTGGATATAATTGTGGTGGATATTCCGTAAGTGTATGGTTTGTTTTTCAGCAGGGACTAGTCAGAGCAGCTACAAGGTTACTTCGCTACAGACTAGTCACACTTATGGCTTCCATGGAATGGAAAGCCAAATAAGATCAGGGTCGATCGTAAGCTGCTACTCCAAGTTCACTGGCCACAAATTTGAATGACCTAAAATGAACCGCATAATACCTTCTACTGGATTCACCTGAAGTCCAAGGATGGACACCTACTTCAGAAACTTCTAATGAGGTTTCCCACCTATTAACAATCCCTCAACAAGAGGTCCCGAGATCATAAGATAATGCGTAACCAACAAATTTCTATAACAGCCTCCATGAGCCCTACGTAAACTGGAATTTGGGTTCTATATTTTCGGTTTTGCTCAAGTCTAAAGAAGGAGCTAGTGGAGGCTGCATCATTCATCCGGTAGGTAATAAGACATTAATGGATTGTAGACTAGAACTTGAATGTACTAACAGTAATATCGCAGATAATATGAGGCTTTACCGCAGGTCTCAGAAAAGATTTAGACATGAACATTCAAAATCTAACCTGTATTCTGTGACTCAAATAGTGGTTAGATAGGTAAGAGAGTCTATACACTGTCTTTCCCATCATCTCAAATGTTACCACCGAGGTATGGAGCTTTAATGAACAAATTTTCTTCTTTTAATATAAATTCCATTCCTAGATTAAATAATACTGAAGCAGATCTAGTTGCTAATGTTGCCTCCAAACTTATTCCTGCAGATGGCTTATCCCCGAACGCTTTCTCTGTGGAGCTATTGTTTCGATCATTTGTTCCTGACAATATCACGAACCGGAGAGTATTTGACGATGATCACAGATAATTAACTTTCTTCTACATGGAATAGAAACCCTTTCAAGGCTAGTTGGATAGATGAACGACACATGACTACAATTTGCAATCTAATTTTTACGGGTAATACCTAATCTGAACCTTCTGAAGCTCTATTTGACATGGTAAATTTCATACCCAACTATGTTGTTAGATTAGGAAACAGCTTTTATGATTTTGAAGATAAATTTAAAAATACACAATTTCAAAACCAATAGTTCCTCATTGTCTTATGAAAAAGTCAATTTAGGGACTAGTGAAAATCCTCGCTGTATCAACTTAGGTTGGGATGTTCTATACAAGAAAAGTTGCTTTTGTTAAATTATTTAGACGATTCAAGGATGTCTTTGCATGACCATAATGGATCTTAAAATGTTTGATTTTAATATTATATAGCATGTCATCCGGATGAAGCCCCAAACCTTACCCCTTCCAACATAAATTGAGGAAATGCATCCTAAACTAGAACCGACTGTTATTCAAAAAGAATTGAATAAACTCCTAAGTGCTAAAATAAATTTTCCTGTTAGACACACTCAATGGGTATCCAACCTGGTCCCAGTTCGGAAGAAAAACAGGGAAATTCGACTTTGTGTCGATTTCTGAAACCTCAACCAAGCGTCTGACAAAGATAATTATCCTGTCCCTCCCATGGAACAGATATTACAACAAGTATCTAGTTCCGAGAGGCTATCTTTATTAGATGGTTTCTCTGGATACAACCAAGTCTTGATGTCTCCGCCAGACCAACTAAAAACTACCTTCCGTACCCCGTGGGGCACTTACGCCTATTGCAAAATTCCCTTTGGATTGATTAATGTTGGTGCTACCTTTCAGAGAGCAATGGACATTGCTTTTCGAGGCTTAATCAATCACTCCATAGTAGTTTACTTAGATGATGTGACCATTTATTCTAAAAACAAAGACGATCATCTAGCTCACTTACGAGTCGTTCTGCTACGATGTTGTAAATACAACATCTCCTTGAACCCCAAGAAGTCCATCTTTGCAGTAGAATAGGGTAAGCTCCTAGGATTCATTGTGTCTAGTGATGGGATGATTATTGACCATGAGAGGACTCAAGTCATCACTAAACTTCCCCCACCTACATCCAAAAAATCTATGCAGTCTTTCCTAGGCTAGATTAATTTCGTGAGAAGATTTGTCCCCAGTTTCTCGAAATGGTTAGGCCTCTCTAGAACCTGATTAAGAAAGACACCCAATATCACTGGGGACCCACAGAAAATAAATCTTTTAACGCCATAAAGAAGGCCATAATAGACGCTCCGTCTCTCATGATCCTTGACTTCTCTCAAGATTTTACACTCTATACTTTTGCCTCTGATCGTTCCTATGCCGTAGTCCTAACTTAGAAGAATTCCAAGAACAACGAAGTACCCATCGCCTTTATGAACTCTTCTTTCAAAGGTGCTGAACTTAACTACCCAGTGGTTGATCGGAAAGCCTACGTTGTTTTCAAAGCAGTTAAGCACTTCCGGTCATATCTTTTGAAGTCAAGGATGAAGGTCATTGTCCCCTACCCTACCATAAGGAACTTGTTAGTGCAAAAGGAGTTAGGAGAGAAGAGAGCCAACATTGTCACCTCCTTGAAGGAGTATGACTTAGAGATCACCCCAGCACAGATCGTGAGAGGCCAAGGGTTGTGTAAGTTGGTTGTTTACTCAGAAATAGGACAACGAGAAGATAGTGATACGTCAAACCTAGAACAACGCAATCAAAGTTTGATTTGTAGCGCACAAAACCTCGTAAGCTCTTGGTACGACGATATTAGATTTTGTCTTGAACATGGATTAGCACCTCGTCACCTTGACCCCGCCAAAAGAAGAGAGTTGAGACTAAAGTCCGTCTCCTTTCATCTATTTAACGGTATAATGTTTCGTCAGAATTATGACGACGTACTGATGCGCTGCCTTGAAAAAGACGAAGAAGAAAAAGTCTTGCTTGAGTTGCATGCAGGAGAAGCTGGTGGTCACTTCGGTGGCGATACCACTGCTCATAAGGTTTTAAGAGCTAGTTACTACTGGCCCACGCTTTTTAGGGATGCCCATGCCTTGTGTCGTAAATGTATCATTTGTCAGAAAGCATCAGGGCGATTGCAAAAAATAGCCTTTCCCTTGCAACCTGTCTCAGTAGATTCTCCTTTCCAGCAATGGGGCCTTGATATCATATGTCCTATTAACCCTCCATCCTCACAACAGCACAAGTATATTGTGACAGCCACAGATTACTTTACTCTATGGTCTGAAGCTACTTCTCTAAGAACTATTAACACAAGTCAGGTGATCATTTTTCTGAACTCGAATGTCATCACTCGTTTCGGTATCCCTGATTGTCCAGTCTTTGATAACGCTTCATACTTTTCTTCTCTAGATATGAGTGAGTTTGCTTTGGAGAAAGGAATAAAACTGAAGTATTCTTCTAGTTACCACCCCCAGGAAAACGGTTTAGCAGAATCAACAAATAAGAACTTGATCAAAATTATCAAGAGAACCATGGTTGAAAATCACAAGAACTGGCACAATGCACTGCTGAATGCACTGTGGGTTGATAGGGTAACACCCAAAGCCTCTATAGGTAACTCCCCTTTTTTCCTCGTTTATGGTAGAGAAGCCATTCTGTCACCTCACATTCTTCTTCCTTCTCTTCAATTGTCACAAAAAGTACAAGAAGAAGATTGCCCTCCTTTAGAAAGCCACATTAATGCTTTGATGAAGTTGGAAGAAGTAAGAACTCATGCTAAGCGTAAATTAGATCAACATCAACAATTGATTAAAAGCTGGTTTGATTCTAATTCTGCTTCTGATAGGAATTTTGAAGTAGGTGATCTCATCTTGAAGTGGGACAAACCACACGAAGGAAAGGGTGAGCACACCAAGTTTCAAAACTTATGGCTTGGGCGATTTTTAATTGCTGAAAAGTTGGGTCCCAGTTCCTTTCGATTACAGAATCTTGAAGGGAAGCTTGAAACCTATCCATTGAATGGACAAGCCCTGAAAAGATACTTTGCTTGATAATTACCCATGTATATTATGTAAATATTTCTTTTGTTTGCATTTTTCGTTTGCTTTTTGTTTTGCTTTTGATTTGAATTGATCAGTTTTTTGTGTTTTTAAAAATATGCATACCTGTGCACTAAGCCATTCAGACAAAGGCCATAGAAAAATTTCTTAGTTGAAGTAACTTCTGAAAGTTTGTACAAACATCAGTGATATATTTCTAAAACTGATATTTATGTTGGAAAATTTTGTTGTTTGAAAGAAGTTTACTGATTTCAATCTCTGAGCAAAGTTTGTCGTGACCATCTATTATATTTTTACGCTGTCCCTTTTCCGTAAAGGAATGACTCAAAAGATGTCTCCCTGTCGTAGTAAGTTGTTTTTGTAAATAAAACATTTCTGGAGCTGAATAAAGGACAGTGTTAAAAAATTATGATGAGGTCTGAAAAATATGTTAAAATATCAAGATTATCAGCATCACCCCGCTCAACTATATATCTACAAAAGAAAACAAAATAAAAATATTAATAAGAGTTGTGGGAAGTGTTTGTAAACATGCTGGGATACTGAACAGGTCCACTGGCAGCGGATAAATGCATGCATGGCGCCAAGACAACTTCGTCGGGGTACTGAACAGGCCTGCTGGCAGCGAAGCAATGTCAGGTACATGAAAATCTGTGAAAAAATATAAGAAACCTCTTTAATGTCCTTTATTCTGATCTAGAACTTCTTGACAGGATACAGATGTCAGAGTGGGTTAAATGGAAACCCTGTCGAGGCTATGGATGCCTGCTGGAAGCAGTGGCCATGCCAACAGTATTGAAGATTTTATCATTAATATCATGGCTTACTGATCTTAAGACTATTATTAGTTTTCATCTTTTAAAACATCGCTGCAAAAGATGGTAAATGATGATGTTTGTACGATTTTCTGGTTGTTGTTTTTGAGTTGAAATTTTCTTTGTTGTCCTAATCTGAATTTATTTCGTTTGACAGAGATAACTGCTTCTACCAGTGTGTCGCCATTGTTGGCAGCCAATACAATTTTTTCTAATGCCCTATAAGATGCCTACACCTATGTCTTCTGAATTTCAAATTGTCGTCGCATTTTTTCAAATAGACGATATTTTCATTTCTTGCGACATTTGCAAATTGGTCTCCATTTAGTGTTCACGACTATAAGCGTGAAAACTCCTCCATAGTTATTTGAACTGTCATGATCTTTGCAGTTACCTTTGGTTTATCATTAAGTGGCTAAAAGGATTTTTGAACTGTGCCTACTTGGATATTCTTACTTTGATTGCACAACTTGATGTTATTAAACTTATGAGGCATTGAGCATATGGGTTTATACTTGATTCTATGAATTGCATAGGGGTCATGGTTTATTTTTTTTTTATATGATGTGATCCTTATTGTTATATCTCTTGGCTTGTCAATTTTATGAAATCGATTGTCACAATGTTTTAAAACTTTGATTACATACTTATACAATGGCGCATATTTAACTTTTGGGTTTGTTTCCACGTTGAATTACAATGGTTTGAAAATCTATGGTAAATGGCACGTTGGCATATTACTCATCGTTTTATTTTTATGGTTGGCCGAATGATAAGGTTTTAAACTATGCTATGATTGATTGAACAGAAGGTTAATTCATCGGTTGTACTTTTCCATTACTATTATGCATGGTGGTGAATAATTCCACCACCCTCGCATGCGCACATTAATGCTTCCCCTTTGATCGTTCGTAGTTGTTAATGACTCTGCTCCTCTGTGTTGAGGAATGTGAACCAAACCCATACCATGTGCTCGCACCATGGCTCCAGTCGTGAGGGTTGAACCCAATGGTAGCCAGGCTCTGTTGATGTTCGACAATGCGTGCAGTGACCTCGAGGACAATGGGTGGCTTCCGTTCATACAAAAATTTGATGGTTTTAACCTCTGCGTTGCTAGTAAATTCGCCATGACCTTTGATGGTTGTCAAGCCAAGGTCGACGATGTTCAATTGCAAATTGATGAGCAGTTTATCAGTCTTGCTACGGGTTTGCCTGCCACTAGACAACGATGGTCCAAGAATTGCAAAGTGGAAGAGGTCCCTTGGACACTGCTCTTCCAGTCGCGTAAGGTTAGCTCCTGTGATAAAGGCTTACCTGTTATCATGATTAAGCAGCACTGGCATGAATTATTGATGATTATCAAACAGTTTATCACCTACGAAGGTCGATACGGGTTTGTTTTCTTACACCACCTTCGTTTTCTTATGGTTTTTATGGGTTATCAGCTCAATATGCCCTATTACTTGCATAGAAGCCTGTTTAAAATGTCTAAGAAATACAAGAGGAACCAGGCTGATAGTAGCCTCTTTCACTATGGGTTGGTTAAGATGATTGTTGTCTGTCATTTGGGGTTACATGGAGACTGTTGGAATGATCTCCTTGCTCGCAACGATTTTGTGGATTCGAATCCTCCACAGGTTGACAAACCTGTGGTGAGCGAAGACAAGACTGTACCCCCGGTACCCTACAGTATTTTGTTACCTAAACCCTTACCTGACTCACCTATCGACCTGCCCCACTCTGTGACCAAGGATGTCGAGACTGTTAAGCCTGTGGGAAAGAATCCTAAATTCAAACCCACTGCAAACGCCGAAGGAAAAAAGAATGCCCATTTAATTTCTTGGATGGCGAGGAACAAGCTAAAACCTCCTGTCAATCCTAAATCTATCGTGTTAAGTGAAGACTCTGACTCAGAAGTGGAGCGTTTCTTGGCTAGTGAATACCCCTATTCGGAAGGTTTGTGTGCCGAAACCGCATTTGACTTTGTGTCAAACCTACCCCCTTGCCTACAAAACGACCCTAACTACCCTGGCATTAAGTTGTCTTGTGAATCCCCCAGTCATTCATCCAAACCCTCTCCTGCTTTGTCAAAACCTATAGTGTCACCCTTTGATCAATGTAGCTCGTGGTTAGAGAGGTATTATAATGATGTGCCTATGCTACAGTCAATAATTCACTCTTTGGAGGACCAGATTGCATGGCTTACCAGTCAAAAGGCTAAGTTACAAGCCGCTGATAAGAAACAAAGGACGACGGGTTCTATCTTGTTTAAAAATGTGGAATCAGCTACAATGGTCGTGAATTATAAATTGGCATAATTTGAGCAACATCACACAGGTATGTCTATCACTTGTTTATATAATGAATTCAAATTTGGTTTTGGATAACTCTGTTTACAGCATGGATTTGCTCTGTCACATTGTATGCATGCTATACATAGCTATGCTTTGACTAAATGGAATTTCGTTTTCCCAGTTTAGCCCCGATTGGATTTCCTTCGATTTGATTGATCGTGGTATGGATTTAATTGGTTTAATTTAGCTTAAATTGGATGCTCTGTTGTCGATTGAAGTCGTCTGTGTCTATTCTAAACAAGAGCTGTTTCTCGTATTTTCAATTATGAACACGATCACATTTCGATTCGATTTGGTTATAATGTATACGCTCTGATTGTTAACAATTGGATGCTTTAATTGTTATGGTTCTATGTCCATATGACTTTCGACCAACTCGAATACAGTTTGGATTATTTTTAATATGATTCTGTTAATATGCATCCGTGAATGAATCAATTCATAACGGTTATGTGAAAAACCCAGCCTGTTACTTCGTATTGTTTACTGTTAGATCGACCCTGTTATCAGTTGGATTTGTATTTGTGATAGATATTCTGTTTCAATTGGATTTGTGAAACGAGATTGAATTCATGATTTGTTTCTATATTAAACCCAGTCGCGATTTGTTTGGAATTAATGATTTCGTTCAAATCCAATCGAGCTTATATGCACATTTTACCAATTATCACTTATATCGTGATTGTGGTCAAAGATGAATCAATATGGTTATGATTTTGTATGAATTGATTCTCGTATCTATCTGAATTAATCTAACTATGGCACGAACGGTTTGATGTCATAACAGTTATAACAATTGTAAAACGATTCTATTTCGATATGATCGTATCTCCTGTTTTGGAAAAACACAACATTGCATATGATTTGCTTGATTACAATACTTTCGAATTGGATGTGAAAAGATTTGCAAAACTGTTTAGTTTTGATTCTGTCTACCCGACTATGATGGCAATCGAAATAGAGCATGCTTGCCTCTCTAGTTGGTTATTGGATTTTGATCCTATTTGATTTTATTTGGATATGGAACAGTCTTGTTATTGTTCGACCTGATTTTATGGTAACCGTGAAACAGAGTATTCTTACCCCTGTTTCGATTAAATCACTTTTGATTTTTTTTAATTTGAATGATAAAATCATTTGAATCATTAGTGATTCGTTTTTAATGATTATTGAAAGAAAATTGGATTTGTTTCTTTTAAAAAGATTTGATTTGATTTTGATCCTGATCATGTATGCTATTTTAGACTAGCTACAGAATCAGATGATTATGTAGCTAAGTCTGTAGGATTAGATTTTTATTGTTTTGTTAATAAAATATCTTTCTAACTTGATATTTTTGGTCTATTGCAGATGAATTCGAAATTGCAGTGGATATGATGAGCAGTTAGGGGATATTTCAAATATTTCACTTGCATTTTAGTTTCTTAGTTTAGTTGATTTTGGGAATATCTTCCCGGATTATGTAAACAGGTTGATATTATCCACGGGGGAGGTTTTACCACGTGGGAGGAATATAAATACTTCTTATTTTTTGTAATGATGGCATCCTCATTCGTGGGAGAACAAGGATATGGAGTTTTAATGTTGAGAAAAATTTGGTGTTTTGTTACGACTTTAGCTTCTCATTATATCAATATTTTGTTTCATGTTGTGTATATCAATTTGTATCTAATTAATGACTACTTTAGCTATATATATATATATATATATATATATATATATATATATATATATATATATATATATATATATATATATATATATATATATATATATATATTATATCTGAGGAATCGAGTAACTAGTTGAACCGTTCTTTCGCGTTACAATGTTCGTGTTATTCAACTTCTACCACTATAACCTCAGGTGCCCACGGGGGCCCCATCTTGTGACACACATTGTAAGTAGGGGGGTTTTGAACTCGAAACCTCATGAACTTCATTTTCACGGCACTTGCAAATTGGTTTTGCCCAGAGTCACTACTTTAACTATCTTAATCATTTGCAAATGATATAATTCCATATCCTTGTAATCCATATCAGGATTTCTTCTAAATATTTTGAAATGTGGCAGTGCTTAATTCTGTTTGTGAATGGAAGATTTCTCTTCTTCATGGTTGGATTATTAAATATAAGTTTTTGCATAACGGGTTTCCCTTATTGCAGAGGATTTATAAATCCTTAAATTGTTATGATTTTTTATGTCTTCATTTATGTCACGTAAAATAACTTTCGAAGCGGTATGACCTATCATTTACAAGGAAGCTTTTTGGACTAGCAGGTGCGAGTTTCCTTCCTCCGAACATCTTTGAAGTCATCATACAAAGGACAAATTAGGAGCGTTTCGAGGTTAGTTTGTCATTTGTTTAGTATATTACTGGTAGTTTAGTTTAGATATAAAATTAGTTATATATATATAGTTAGTATATTAGATCGTTTAATTTGATTAAAGTTATTTTCTTTTCATAAAATCATAAAAATCAAAAATATCTCTAGGCGTCTTAGGACAAAATCAAATTAGTTTCACAGGGTTTATTCAAATCTTCACTTGTAGATAATGTACATTTATTGAATGGTTAGTAATTCAATTAGTAGTGGAATAATCAATTATTAGATTTATTGTAATAGTAATTAGTAGTTTGTATATAATAGTTAGAGTGGTTATATTTAGTTTTAGTTTAATTTAGTAGTTGTTTTAATTAGATTAGTGTATTAGTTTGTTTTATTAATTTCAATTAGATTAGTTAGTTTAGATTAGTTTTTCTCTTTGGTTTTCTTAGGATCTTAGAGGCTGACCAGCAGAGTCGTTAATCTCGTCAGGGTGGTTCATTTCAAGCGGCTTGGGTTATTTAGACAACCGGGACGGTTCCACTCTCTCTCAATTGGCCGGACGGGCAATTTAAGCCCCATCAACAAGTGCTCACTCAACTAATGGAGCTACAGCCTCTCATTCCCCACATATGCATCCCCACCCAATGAAGTGTGCCCCTTCTCTTCTCAACAGCCCCTTAGGCGCCCCACTTCCCTTCCAAGGCTTGAACAACATGCCAGACAGGAAGTCTGAGTGTTGTAGTTGTAGTTTAGAACCTATGGAAATCAATCCCCACCAATTCTCTCACCCGAGCGCTGACGGGCGACAACCCAGCTTCCAATCCCGCTCTAAGATAACCAAGTACACCAACTGGAAAGGGCTATGGGAATAGGCTCTAGAATGGTGAAATGGTTGTCTTAAGGATAACAAAATGCATGAGTAAAAATGGTCATTGAATCATTGGTGGAGGTGTGGAAAATCATTATCCAACTCTTCGTGGGATCATACGTGATGTGGTGGTGGTTGCTGATAGGTATCTGTGAGAAGTCACCAAAATGAGCTAAGTTCCCCGATATGAATACTTGTCCCCAACTTGACGCTTTTCATATAGTTGCACTTCGTTCACTTGTCCCCTGACACAGAACTTAGGATAAAATAATTATCCATACTTTATATTTTAGGAAATATTAATATAACATTCCCTTGACTTTTGGCCATAACTTTCCCTAACTGGTGAAGTTCAAACCCCCATCTCTTTTATCATTGAGACCGATTATTATTAGCATGATGGTGTATTTTATATTAATCCTTGAATCTTGTGCAAAGTAGGCACTCTGGCACCACAACATCTAGGCACATAGCTAATTCAAGACATAAGCATTTCCTAGGTTATATCTTGGCTCACTGACCTATAATGCTTATTATATACACAAAGTTTCGTCGACCTTAAAATCGTGTGCACTTTGTTACTACTTTCGATCTATCCTATGTCTTTAAGGTTGCATGCACCTTGAATTTACTACGTGCGGTATTTAGAAATGTGCACATTACATCCCTTTAGTAATGCGTGTAATAGCACCATGCCATGAAGGTGTATTACAAAAAAAATGATGTCTAAACAGCTCGCTATATTAAATATACTTGGATTATATATTTACATTTGGGGTTTGGCCTAAGGGTATTACAATCCCTCCCATTATTTATGTATTGTCCTTAGTGCATCATGTATATATAAAAAAAATGCTCAAAATGCTTCAAAACGATGTGGGTACTCTGCGCATTACATCCTCATTCTCCCAAGTAGTGTCTTTAGGTCCATACCATGTCCATTGGACCTTTACAAACCCTATGGCTCGGTTCCAGAGATTCTTTCTTTTCCAGTCCAGTATACGCATCGGATGCACTTGAAAAACACCTTCTTACTCCACCTAAGATAACATTCCAATCAATAACATGATTAGCATCGGGTATATGTTATTTAGTAATGATACATGGAAGACATTATGAGCGGACATAGATGCAGGGCAATGCAATCATATAAGCTGGACCAATCTCTCTGGGGACATAGATGCAGGCAATGCAATCATATAAGAAACTGGACCAATCCTCTCTAGGATTTCAAATGATCCACAAAATCTGGTTGCTAACTTGGCGCAACTTCCTAGCTTTAGGGAGCTTCTATTATCTTTTAATTTTAGGAAAACATGATCACCCACTTTGAATTCTCCATGGATTCTGTTTTTATCAGCATAACTTTTCTGTCTGTCTTGGGCAGCATTCAAATTCTGCTTATTTTTTAACATTTGGTCCTCCATCTCCTTGAGCAATTCTGGCCCAACTACTGTTTTATCAGCTGGATTATCCCATCTTACTGGAGTATTGCACCTTCTTCCATAAAGTGCTTCAAATGGGCTCATTTTCAATGATGCCTGATACCCATTATTGTAAGCGAATTCTACCAAGTGTAGGTAGTCTTCGCATTTCAATGGTTTGTCCATTACATACATTCTCAACATATATTCTATCACCCTATTCACTGTTTATGTTTGTCCATCAGACTCGAGATGATAAGATATACTAAAGTTCATATTCATTCTAAATCCTTTGAACAATCTTTTCCAGAAATTCGAGGTGAATTTTGGGTCTCTATTAGACACAATTGTTTTAGGAATTTCGTGCAATCGTGCCACTTCCCTCATGAAAATATCAGCAACATATGTTGCTTTATGAGTAGTTTTTAGTGGAATAAAATGGGCAGATTTTGTGATCTTGTCCACCACTACCATAATCGAATCATGTAGTTTGACTATTCTAGGCAATCCCATAATAAAATCCATTGTCACCACTTCCCACTTCCATTCAGGAATGGGCAAAGGTTGCAACAATAATGTTGGGTGTCTATGCTCTATTTTAACTTTCTGGCATTCCATACATCTAGCAATGTATTCTATAGTTTCTCTCTTCATACCTGGCCAAAAGTATTGGCTCTTTACTGCTATTATGGTTTTCTGATATCTAGGGTGCCCTGCATAAAGAGCATTATGCAGCTCATGAAAAATTATATGTTTCAAGTTTTGTACATTTGGCACAAAAAATTTGTTCTTGTGCATCAGTATTCCATCTACTCCCAACTTATAAATATCCATCTTTTGTGGTGTCTTACCTTGTTGTAGCATTGCTACCAATTATCTATACTGCAGATCTATATTTGTAGCCTCCAGAAATTTTTCTTTTAACATCAGTCTGATACATGTTGATGGTTGTAGCATGAAGCTCATGCACCCTCCTGCTGAGTGCATTAGCCACTTTATTTTCTTTCCCTTTGATATGATTTATATCAAAGTTATATTCGCTTAGAAACTCTAACCATCCTCTTTGTCTAGCATTTAGATTTGGCTGTTCAAATAAATATTTCAAACCATTTTGGTTTGTTCTTAACTCAAACCTTTTCCCCATGAGGTAGTGTCTCCATTTATTTAGGGCATGCACTATGGTTGCCAACTCCAAATCATGAGTGGCATAGTTTCTTTCATGCTCCTTAAACTTCCTTGATTCATAACATATCACGAATCCATTTTGACTGAGGACTCCACCCAATCCTTCATTGCATGCATCTATGCATACAATGAAATATTCATTTGGGTTTGCAATCCTTAGTATTGGAACACTTGTCAATAATTGTTTCAAATGTTTGAAACTCCTTTCACAGTCCAACATCCACTGAAACTTCATACCCTTTCTTTGAAAGGAAGTGATTGGGTGTGCTATCTTTGAGAATCCTCCAATGAATCTTTTGTAGTAGCCTGCAAGACCCATGAAATATCTGACCTCTGTCACATTCTTTGGTGCTGACCATTCTCTAATGGCTTCTACCTTTTCAGGGTCCACTGCTATTCCATCTTTTGAGATGATATGCCCCAAATAATGAATTATTTTATGATAAAATGAGCACTTTCTCAATTTGGCATACAACTGATGTTCCCTTAATACTTGCAACACCATCCTCAAATGATGTTCAGGCTCTTCCTCTGACTTGGAATATATAAGAATGTCATCCAAAAATACAATGAAAAACTTGTCCAAATATTCTCGGAAAACAGCATTCATTAAGCACATGAAAACAGCTGGTGCATTTGACAATCCAAATGGTACCATTGTGAACTCATAATGACCATACCTTGTCCTGAAGGCGGTCTTGCTAATATCTTCTTATTTAATTCTTACCTGATGGTATCTTGATCTGAGATATATCTTTGAAAATATCCTTCCATCCTTCAATTGATCAAAGAGATCATCAAGCCTTGGTAGAGGATATTTGTTCTTAACAATCACTTTATTCAATTATCTGAAGTCAATGCACAATCTTAACGTTCCATCTTTCTTTTTCACAAACAAGACTGAGGCACCCCAAGGTGATACACTTGGGTGTATATACCCCTTCTTTAGAATTTCTTCAAGCTGCATTTGCAACTCCTTCAATTCTGGTATACTCATTTTGCAAGGAGTCTTTGATAATGGCACTGCTCTAGGCATCAAATCTATAGAGAAATCAATGTCTCTCCTTGGGGGTAGTCCTGGTACTTCCTTGAATACACCTTCAAACTCTTTCAGGACTGCATAATTCTCCAAATTTGGCACCTTGTCTTTAGGTGTCTCCTCCATATGATCTGCAAATATCTGACATCCCGTTCTATAACATTTCTTCAGCTGTAATGCTGAAATTTCTCTAACGGTTATTTCCCTGGGAATTCCCTGCACTTTCCTTTGGTTCCCTTCTTCATCCAAGAAAGTGAATGTTTTTTTATGACAATCCAATAGAGCATGATTGGGGTCCAACCAATCCATCCCAATTAAACAGTCATAGGAACCTAAGGGTAAGATGTTCAAATCTACCCTAGTATTTTGTCCATTCATGTCTATGAGGCAGGACTTAACCATATCATTAACATTTCTTCTAGCTCCTATATCCAGTTCCACCAACCAGGATTTCCCATTCTTTCTTCTTGGTAATTGCAAACTTTACACCAGCTTTGGGTCTATATAAATATGGCTAGCTCCTAAATCAATTAAAATAGCAAGGGTTTGGTTGTTGATCATACCTTCCACTTCAATCATGTGGGACTGATACTCTACTTCCTTGTTTTCCAGGGCTGCATAATTCCTTGGCACATTTATGCCCATGTCCTCTACTGTCTCAGCTCATTGTACATTGTGAAAAGCCTTACCTTTTTCACCTCTGTGAGGACAATCTCTGAACCTATGGTCTCCTTTACAACCCCAACATTGCATAGGTGGTTGTCTTGGCCCTTGACTCCCTATGTCAATCACTCTGGTTTCCTTATGTGTTTCCTGCCATTGTGGATTATTTCTGAAGAATGGTGTCTTAGCTCCCTTCTTTGTTTGATCCATCTTGAATTTCTTATTGTCTTCCCAAGCCTTTTGGAAAGCAGGTCTTGCTTTCAGCTGGTCATATAAGCATTTAAATCTTCTTATGGTCTCTTCTAATGTCTTGGGATCATCATACTGTATTTCGTCACTGATGAATGTTGGAAATCCACTTAAGTACCGTTGAATATTGACTGTCTCATCCTTAATGAAAGAAACATACTTCAAAAGTTCCAGAAACCTTCTCTCATATTCATCTATGGTCATACTTCCAAGATTGAGTTCAAAGAACTCTTTCATTTTCTTGTCATAGTATCTCTTGGTCAAGTACTTCTTCTCAAAATACTTCTTGAATTCTCTCCAAGTAACACT
>SNQJ01S0164671.1:10081-21349 GCA_010110895.2 Picea sitchensis | reverse complement strand
GTATAGACTCTTGGCTCTGGACTCATGTCACAGAGCTCCAATTCTCAAACTGATAGATCCAATTCATTACAAACTCAAGACTTGACTTCACTTGACTTACAACAATCATCAACAACTAATCCGACTGGGTAAAAATGACAATAATGACTAAATCAACCAATCCACCAACCAACAACCCGACCAACCCTTTTACAATTATTTTCATCCCTATATATAAGATGGGTTGTGTCTTCCTTCTCGGCTTGCACGCTTTCTTGTTCTGTTCCAACCGTTTGTTTCTTAGCTGGCGTTGCGCTAACTTTTGCAACTGATTTCTGTTGCTCTTTCTCTAGGCCTCTGATGAATCTTGCGCAACTTGTGCTCAGTCAAAACTTGCATGATTCCTTATCCCAAAAACAAAGGGCCCAACAGGCTCCAACCACAATCCTTGACTTTCCCTCGAGTCAAGTGCTTGGTTCTTTCACATTTTCTAGGAGCATCTGTTGTGTTCCCTTGTCCTTCTTTTATTCTTCCTTGGGCTCTTTTGTTTGTGCTTCTTCTTCTTTTACCTTTTCAAACAAAGGGCCCAACTCTGCTACCAACTCTAGGGCTTGTTGTTTCACTCCTTGAAAGGTTCCAACTTTGTCTTGCCACTTCCTAGCAAGGAGTGATGCCTCGGCAACAAACTGTTGGGTTGTTTCCTTGCTATCCACCTTTGACTGGGACGCGACCAACAAGTTCCACTCGAAATCTGTAGTTTCATCAACTTGATGCATTTGCATGTATACTTCCTGAATAATAGGTCGGAATTTGCACAGCTCTTTCTTTGCTACGGACTATGCCTCAAATAGGGTGTTCAGCTCATTGTCCAGCTGTTGAATTTGGTCGAACTTCTGTTGTTGCTCCATAGGGTCCATTGTGGCGAAAAATCCTTAATTCATCACTTAGATATTTGTGCGCACCTCCTCCAAGACTTGGTTTCGTCGAGCAATGATGCCCATCCAGTCGCTAACTTCCCTGAAGATTTTTGTGCATTCCGCTGTGTGCTTGTGCAATGTTGCTTGGGCATTGTTACATTGCAATACTATCTTCTGCATTTTCTCCTGCAGCTTCTAGGGCTGCTTCTCTGCCTCTTGTTGGGCCTGTTGTAACTGTTCTTTTAGCTTCTCAACTTGAGTGGCGATTTATTTCCATGCTCCTTGTAGTAACTCAATATGGTGTTCTAGCTTGCCTGCATCACTGACCTCAGGTAATTCGGGCACAACCTTTTGAATCTTTGGCCAGGCTTCGACAAGTCTTTCCTTCACTTTTTCCAGTTTGCACTGAACTTGGAGTTTTTCATGCGCTTCTTGCATCCTTCTTGTTTGCGCGACAAACTCTTCCTTCCTTGCAACCTCAATGGATCTCTCACCCTCCTGGAGCCTTTTTTCTAATTGATCATTTGATGCTCTGATCAGTCCAAATAAGTGTGTCATTGGCCACTGTACGAGGTTGACAGATAAAGGAGATGTGTCTTTGGGTGCTCGTGTCTGCAGTGGAAGTCCATTGGTCATTGAATGCTCTGAGAAAGTCTCTACCTCATCCTTTGTTGGTGGCCCTGGTGCGATCCTCAACCGTAGCTATGAGGGAAAAAGAGTTAGAACCTTTGTTCTGGCTATGAAAAGTTGCATCAATTCTGTGCATTGCTGAGGGTCCTGGAGAACCCGCTCCATTTGTTCACATGCGAATGTTTCCCTTGGTCTGGATGTTGATGTTGATTCCCTCTGAGGCTCTGGTAGCTCTGGCTCTCTTGTTGCTTCTACTTCCTACATCATGGTGTCTTGTACATCCTCAGCCTTGGCTGGTGAGGGGATTTGTTGTTTTCTCTGAGAGTGAAACTCCTCCATAATGTGGGTGTCTTTTCCTTGCGCCCAAATTTCAGACTATTGTTCGTGGGTGTCTAGATTCAGACCATTTAGCTTTGTGCTATGTTCTGGTGCTTTAAAGTCTGGACCATAAACTTATGATATTGGCTTAGGTGACTCTTGGGTTATTCTTGGGAGTCCTCGCTCCACTATTTCTGGTGGATCAAGCTGCATCGACTCTGGGGTTGTGGTCTAGGGTGGACGGGTGGTGGCAGGGTTTGGTGATTGGGGTGGTGGTGGTGATGGAGGGTGCTTAGTGACGAATGTGGATGGAAATGTTTCAAGCTCCATGTCATACTGAATGTCAATGATAGTGGTGGCTTTGACCGTTGCGCAGGTGTGAGGAGTGGTTGATGCAAGGGGTTGGGGGTTCAGAGGTTTGTTCGACGAGACCCCAGTTATGGGCCTCTTCACTAATGGTTTGGTATTGAACACAACACCCAAGATCTGGTTAACATCCACACCTCACAACACGACATTGGCTGGTACCTGATGGAGTGCCAGTCTTTTCTTCCACTCCAACTATTGCATCTCTTCATCCTCCTCAGAGTGTGATTGTGCTTGAGCTTTTGGATTCTTCGACTCTAGGTATGAGCTTGATCCTTCCCCTCCTCCTTTGTATTTTTTCTTCAGAAGATTTGTAGGAAAAATGTAATGCATTCCTGACTTGTGCGGATTACATTTGACTACTGGCTATGACATGACTTCCCTATCAAAGGCCTCCTCGTCCAGATAGAACGACAACATCCTTGTGTGGAAATCTTCTTTGCTAACATGTCTTGGCCAAACAAATGTATGGTGTCGGTTCATGCTGAAGGTGATATTTCTTGTATTGCATTTCAGGAGCTCCTGCGGAATACACAACCTCTATGTTGCATCTATCAAGCTGTTGTATGACTTAGCAAATGTTGTGGTGTTGAAGGCTGTATTCTCTGAATCTGGCCTGGACTTCCATGGCTCGAACATCTTCGCCATGCACCCTTTGTCTGGTGTTGCTCGCTGTCTTCCCATAGGTGGCTTCCATTTGAACATTGCGAATTCCACAAGTAGATATTCATAAGTGAAGGTTCCTCCCTTCTCCTGTGCCTCCTCACATACCACTAGTAGTTCCTCTAGCAGGTAACTACACCAATTGAGCATTGCACCATTGGCGCAAAAGTCATCTACTGATAATACATCTAGGGTGCATTTGCCCTTGTAGTATGATCTCATAACCTTACTGGCTATGATGTAACATCCAGTTCAGACTGTCTCGGGTAGTATTGGTTCAATTACTGTTGTGCATCCTCCCCTCTTTGTGTTTAATTTCTCATACAGGCTGAGATCGCCTTTCTTTTTCCCGTGCTTACCAAGACCCTGGAATCATTTAGACACATCCTCTCCTTCGGAGGATAGTCTAGTAAGCTGTTGGATGTCCTCAACATGGATTGGATATTGCTTATCCAACCATAGACTTCTATCATGCACCCTGCTTATCAGAAATTTCATGCACCATGCAACCTCATCAGTGGTACCGAAGACTGGTAGGTTTCTCAGGTTCATGATGGTCGAATTGAATTAATTGATGAAGTCTTATTTTTGCACAAATTTCATATCTCCGGTTCCATCTAGAGCCATCTCCCAAAAGACATATGTGTGCATCTGAGGGAACAAAACTGAATCCGTGAGGTCAAGGTCGAGGAGCTTAACATGCTCCACTTTCCCTTTGACATCACCCACGAACTCGACCTGGGGGTCGCAAGGCTCATTTGGTACTGCTTCTTTAGACATGGAACTTCGACTTGTTGTGGCTCTCGACATTCAGACTTCTGCGGTAAGCTAAGGACTTCGGATTTCACAATGGTACAGGCTGGTTTTCTCTACTGAATTCGAAAATGGCTATGCTTCTTTTGGAAATGATGCATTCTCGGGAGATTTCTCAGAGCCTTATACTTGGCTTGATGAGTAAGTTTAGCAGTAACTGTTGTTCATCATGACTTTATGGATGTAACAGGATCTGAGTTTTCCAATGGGACAATTTAACAGGGTAAATCCTATTGGGAGATTCTAGAATTTACTTATTTGTGGAGTGGAATAGAGACGTGGTCGATTTCAGACCTTTCCATTTGACAGGTGGGTATCCCGGTGCGAACTTCGATGACATATTTTCATAACACGACTTTATGGCTTAATGGACTTCAGACATGGCACCAAAATGGAAATAAAGGCTATGACTAGACTAGGTTCGTGTGGCATATGGATTCAGATCATATTTAGATTCATCCTTTCTCTGACCACAAAGGTTGTCCCTGTCATATTAATGACTGTCATTAATGGATTCTCTTAAGATTTGGATCCTGCACTGCTTAGTCATTAGTTCTATATCAAACAACACTTAAACAGAAAATGAACTATGTGTCATGGCACAACACTGCGCATATTGACTTTATTATTGAATTTACAAAAAATTCAGAAAACTCAAATCTAACAATTGTACAAGCTCTTTCGGACTAGAGAGAAAGTCCCTCTTTCTCAGTTTTGAGACAGGTAGGGCTTCAGGCAAGTGCCATTCACCCATCCTAGTCGTAGCATACCATCCAGTTGCGCGAGTCTGACTGCTCCTGAGGTTCGGATCTCCGAAATCATGAATGGTCCCAACCAATGCATACACAGCTTTCTAGGATGCTTCTGGTACTGACTATCATATATTAGCACATTGTCTTCTTGTGTTAATACCTTGGTCTTAATGTGCCTGTCATGCCAAGCTTTTTGTCTTGCTTTTTCAACCGACTGATGAAAGTCTGCTAGAAATCTGGGCTCTTCGAGTTCTTGTAGTTCTGTAAGTCTCTGCGTAATGGATTCCTCTTCTGTCATGCATGTGACTTGTGCAATATACAAACTTGGAGTCTCAAATGATTTATCACATTCTGGAGTCCATTGGAACATTTCAACCTTTTTTAGTAGGTTTTCCAGAGGTGTAGTAATGTTGGCATATCTTCGGATGAACCTGCGATAGTAACCTGTGTGTCCCAGTGTGGAGTGCAACTGCTTAGCACTCGTAGGTGGTGGTATATTCACAATGACCACAACTTTGGCTGGGTCTACCAATACTCCTTCTCGGCAGACTATATGGCCCAACAAATTCCCATGTGGTACACAAAAGATACACTTTCTGAGATTCAGTGAGATATGCAACTCTCTGCATCTGTCAAACATTAGCCTTAGCAGTGCTACATGTTCCTTGAACAGGATATATATTGTCCAATCATCCATATATACTTCTATAAATTTGTGAATGAACTCTCTAAAAGTTGTTATCACAATCCTGGAAAAAACTGCAGGGGAGTTCTTTAAGCCAAATGGCATCACATTGTATGCAAAATATCCCCATTATGTTATGAAAGTGGTCTTTCTTTTGTCCTTGTTTTCCCTTGACCAAGTTTTGGGAGATCCTTGGTCAAGTTTGACCTATTTTGGGACTTCGACAGCCTATCGAAGACAAAGCAGAGATCGCAGGATCTCGACCCCTTTTTGGGACCTTTTTGGGATTTTGGAATATGTAGCAGGTATGGGAATGTTGGCCCATGGGTTTACCCATGTTTAGGCTATTTTGTAAAGTATAAATAAGTAGCTAGGTTACATAAGTAGTGGGCCGATAAGCTAAGTGCTAAGTGCAAGTATGGTTTGTAGATGCTCTATGCATATTGTGAGAAACTTGTAGAGCTAAGTGCAAGTGGTTGTAACAGACTGTGAAAGGCTTTGTGCCAGACCTAGCTCGGGGAAGGAGGATCTGGTGAGGTGTGTGGAGATCTCCTATCCTATGCAGAGTATGGATTTTGTGGCTCTGTGCATGTAGATGACTGATTGAAGCTAATAAAGAAGAAGAATTGGTTGACGTAGCCCTTGAGAGAGGGTGAACCACGTAAATAATGTGTTATTCTGCTATGTGCAATGTTCTGATGTGTTTATGTCTTTATTTACTTGTTAAGTTCTTTGATATAGATAGATAGATCTTTTTATGCTCTGTTCTTATGATGACCTTGGATGTTAGATCTGACCTATGTGAACTTGCTTAGTGCTTGAATCTGCTAGATCTAATCTATTTCTTTATGCTGAGTGCTTAGATACATTAGATCTGGATGAATGTTGTGATGCTTTGCTTTGTCTGCGAAGTAGATATTGGGTAAATAATGATGAACTGAAGGTGCTAAGTGCCCTATTAAGTATTATAATCACAGATCTATGTCCCAGCTAAGGTTGCAGACACCTGAGTCTTGCAACCACCCCTGCCTCTACCTCGGGTGATACTTCATATGCTTTGTAGGTGTTGCTGAAAGGGTCGGTAGTTAGGGTTTTATTGGTGCATTGTTGTAGTGTTGAACCCCAGGTCTACCCCTGTGCGAACAAATCATTCTGTTGCCAGGACATGAAACTGTGATTGCTGGGAACTGAGAAAGAAGAAGCTTTGTGCAAAGATCTGACCTGAAATTGTGAAAGCTCTATGCGTAGATTTGTTGCTCTAGTGTGCAGTACTCTACTTAGCTTGACAAGCTCTGTGCTAAGGAAAATAAGTCTGATATGAAGAAACGAGGTAAGATATGAAAGATTTGTGCTCTAAGAAAGGTAAAAGTGAGATTTTTTTATTAAAAGAGGTAAGATCTGAAAGCTCTGTACTCTGATAAAGGTAAGAATATTGAAAATTTCTAGATCTGAAAGCTTTGTGCTCTATAGAAGTAAGATAAGTGGAATTTTTTGTTTCAATAGTATGGATCTAGGTATGTTTGATAGATTCTATCCTAGATTGAAAACTAGGGTATTAATAGATGAAAGAATATTTGATATTAGTAGATATGATAAGAATAGTGAAAACTATGTTATACCTAAGCATAGAAAGAATGTTTGGACTAATAAGTGGATGCAGGATCCTAGAAAGAAATTTTTGCAGGTTAGCTACCATGATCCTAGCGTGCAGTACAGGAAAGGTTGGGGATCATTTAGAATAAAGAGAGGATTAACCCTCTGTTACAGTTGCAGAAAATCAGGACATCTCACTAAGGAATGCCCTGGGAGAAGACCTAGTTGTCTTTGTTGTAAAGCTATGAACCATGAAGTATTGGATTGCCCTAGAATGATTGCTAAGGTTGAAATAAGGATTATGAACCATGAAAACCCTAAGGCAGATCCAAAAACTAAGATTATGATAGAATCCCAGAAAGAATCAGAAAAAGTATTGCTACAGATGAAAGAAACCCTAAATGACTACCGACATGTTAGATTACCAGAGATATTCAAAGAAAAAGAATGCATTGAAGCAAGAATAGAAGACTTCAATGTTGAATGTGTTCTGGATGAGGAAACACAGGTGAATATTATGAAAGAAAGAACTTGGGAACTTTTAGGAAAGCCTGCAATGATTCCTTCATTAGGAGGAATAGGACTATTCAAAGGAAAGTTGGTAAACCTATGTGGAAAGCTCACTCGGATACCTATGAATGCCAATAGAGCTTTGACAAAAGAAGATTTTGAGGTTATTAAATTTATTGAGAACAATGCCCCATTTACCATTCTACTAGGAAAACCTTGGATTGAAAGAGATCAGGCCAGAAGGCAAGAAGAAGAAGAAGTTTTAGAGAAGAAGAAGCAAGAGTTAAAAGAATTCATGACTAGAAGGCTCACACACTTGATTGAAGAATAGAAGAACATATCAAAGCTATTTAACACCAGAGACCCAAATGTCAAAGTGGAAAGAACACTAGAGGACCCACAGAAGATTGAAGTACCTATTATAGATAAAGAAGAAGGATCACCCTCGAATCTTAGGAAATAATCTCAACATCGCAAAGTAACTCTGCCAAAAGAAGATAAGAATCAAAATGGAAAAAGGCATAATGAGATGAAGCCCACTGGGAAGAAGGATAGAAATCTAAGTAAGAAGAGAGCTAAGATCGAAAATTTGCAGAAGGGTCCAGAGGGAACCTCTCAGAAGGAAAATTTGGAAAATTGGAGCTTCGTCGGTATATCAGAACAACGTCACATGGCACTTCGCCATGGCGAAGAAATATAGCCATTGGGGACATTATAATCATTAGATCGATGCTCCAAACAGATAGAAATACATTTATGGACAGACAACTCACCATCCGACCGTTGGGACCATGCCATAACGGACAGAACATAGTTAATGAAGGCTTCTCGCCTATTGCAAGCGACTCGTTGTCGAGTTACCTATTTATATTGTCCCTCCATGCACCAAGAACAGTTTTGATAACTGCAAATTTGAGCTCACAAACTTGTTGATTTTACACAGTGGTCATTACGTTATTTCCATCTATCCTATTGCAGTGTCTAAGTTGCTCCCCAAACCCGAGATTGTTAACCCCGAGCATGTATGTCGAACGAGTTGAGCGCTGTAGAGAAAGTTTTTGAAGAATTTTTGATCGACCTCATGACTGAAAGAGTCATGTCGATGTCTACAAGTGTAAAAGCATCATCGATGAGAGGATTGCAAGCATCTCCATCGACTGCTCACAGAGCCAGACCATCCCGACCATTAGATGAAAAGTGAACCAAGCACAGGGATGATCTAGCGAATGCCAAATTGATCCTGACTATATTTCCTGCCTATATTCCACCTCTGAGCGGTGCATTAAATCGAGACAGTATTCCCAGATATTTCGAATACACCTTGGTCACTGCGTACCTCCCGAAGGGGATCCGCGAGTTCCATCAGACCAATATAAGATTGTAGCGTTGAAGTTCAGCGAATTCAACCTCGAAGATTGCAAAGTCTATAACATGCTCACCCCACATAAGTACCTGACCAGAACTAAGGGGAAGAACTCAAAGATAATCCCCCAGTCGTGGACTATTAACCTCGCTCAATCTACCCTGCTGAACATCATGAAGATTCCCCACTTCGGAAGACACCAGGAGGTGAATGCATGTGTCAAGTTGTTGTTTTCTTGTTACCATGGCGGTTATTTATGGCTAAACCATCGTATAATAGTTTATCCAAAGTTGATCAATCGAATCATGGGCTTGAGTATGTAAGGACCTGATCCAAAATAGTTTTACCCCGAAAAAGCCATGGATCGTGCTCTAGCACAGAAGATAAAGGACACTTATGGGGATGTCGAGAAGGGAATGTGAGGATACAAGGTAGCTTCTATCAAGAGTGGCGCAATGCACCTCACCTGTCAGTTGATTGAAGGGAAGTTAGTAAGAAAGAACCAACCTACCCAAGTCACTGGTTTTGTAGTTGACCTCACAAGGAAGTGCGTGGAAGGCCTTCATATGAACTAGTCGA
This sequence comes from Picea sitchensis, assembly GCA_010110895.2. Lineage (NCBI taxonomy): Eukaryota > Viridiplantae > Streptophyta > Pinopsida > Pinales > Pinaceae > Picea > Picea sitchensis. The sequence continues at coordinate 12,181 of SNQJ01S0164671.1, read as the reverse complement.
AGTACCTGGTGAACCAGTTGGAACTCGACTGCAGAGAAGCACAAGATCAAGGATATGAATTTCATTTCAGTTGGCTCTTGATCCTTATAGATTTTATTGCCTGGGAGATGTCAGAAGGTGTGACCTTCCTAGACATCGAGCCTTTTGAACCACTAGTCGTGAAGTTCAGTACATTGTGGTATTCAAGCGACATGAATACCATAGTGGTAGTCAAATGTTATTTTTCATACCTACTACAATCAGCTGAAGATAGCCATCCAGTCCGAGCCTCGCATGACTCCGAACACTCTACACTGGTTTCATCCTTTGATGAATTTCAGTGCATATCGACATTTTATTTACATCACAGCGTGCGCCGACGAACACAAGCAACAAATTCAATCCTACTATAAGATGACGGAGGAGGACTTGGAGGAGATCACTAAGGACTGGTTGGTGGATCTCCTTATTCCAGTAGACCCTACAGAGATATCCGACATCGACAGCCCAGAAGCTACACAATATACACCTGGACCTAACAGAACAAAGAAGACCAAAGAAGTCTAAGAGATAGACAATGCATCCTTGAAGACTGCTTCCATATCACCAGAGCAAGGAGGTGATGACGAAGAGTTGAATGACAAAGAATTTGAACAGAAGAAAGGAGACGAGGTTGATCCCCTGAAGAAGAGGAAAGGTTCACCTCCGAAACCTTCCTCTCGGAAGAAATCGAAGGCCACCATGACCAAGATGCAGACTGTCCTCACCTCCGATGACTTTGACTTCCTCATATCCATCCTGCAAGATGCTTCACTGGAAATAGCAGAGAAACAAGAAGCAAAGAAAGAGGATATGTATGATCGAATTGAAACTGAACTTTGAGGGGTACAACAGGCCCTACAGTCTAGCCGCGCAGTCCCCACCACGCCGTTGTCGCCAGGAGAACCAGAGTTGGGAGACGAGCCAACCCAAATCCACCACCTAGACGATACAGTTGAAGCTTGCCTTCGACGAGCACAGGAAGAAACTGAACAAGCCACCTAGGCTTTGACGCAAGTACAAGGAGTACTCATAGAGAAATGCAGTGCTGCAAAATAGGAAAAGCTTGCTCTCCAAGTGAAGTTTGATGAAGAAAAAGCAGAGCTACAACAAGGAAAAGAACAGTTTCTCACGGAGAAACTTGAAGTAAAAGAAGCGGTCAACTGAGCACTTCGCTCTGTGATAGTGATAGAAATAAAGACAGAGGACCGAGTCCCACAGGAAGTAGAACAACTCATAGAAGTCATCCAACAATTACAGCAATGCATAGCATACTTAGAGCTGGGCGTAGTGCCCAAGGTCCCATAGGATGTAAGGGATCAAAGAGGAGAAACTTCTTGAAGCGCAGTTGAATGAATAAAAACCCTTGCTATGGAATGCAAGAAACTTATCGATCACAGTGCCCAGACCTACGAGCAACTCACGAAAAATCCAGAATTGAAGGCACTTGAGTCGCAGCTCCAAGAGGCGAAGTATCAAGCTGAAAAGATATAGGAACAGTTGAAGCCCCTGTCAGCTGTGGCAAGAATGAAGCGATCCCAAGAGTAGCGGACTGCCCAACAACAGATCCAAACTATCTAGAGCAGAGCTATGGAGGTAACTAAGAAACTCCAACCTATACAAGAAAAGGCTTACCAATTGTTTACAGAGGTAGAAGGCTAAGGAGCATAGCTAGAGCAAGTTTTCACTACAAATGAACAACGTCTAGAGGGGCCTATCAACGATGCAGTCATCTAAGAGTTCGCTGAACAGGAGGCCACAACACGACAACAAGTCGAAGTAGCTTGAGCCTAGCTCAAGGCTTTTGAAGTAGAACTACCTAGATCAGAGTGACTCAGGACGAGTCACGGGTGAGTGTTGGCGGCATGTTGGCCCATGATCAAGTTTTGGGAGATCCTTGGTCAAGTTTGACCTATTTTGGGACTTCGACAGCCTGTCGAAGATAGAGAGCAAGACGAAGGAAATATCGCGGGATCTCGACCCCTTTTTGGGACCTTTTTGGGATTTGGGAATATGTAACATTTATGGGAATGTCGGCCCATGGGTTTACCCATGTTTAGGCCTATTTTGTAAAGTATAAAT
>SNQJ01S0164671.1:0-10031 GCA_010110895.2 Picea sitchensis | reverse complement strand
GAATTGTTTACAGAGGTAGAAGGCTAAGGAGCATAGCTAGAGCAATTTTTCACTACAAATGAACAACGTCTAGAGGGACCTATCAACGATGCAGTCATCTAAGAGTTCGCTGAACAAGAGGCCATAGCACAACAACAAGTCGAAGTAGCTTGAGCCTAGCTCAAGGCTTTTGAAGTAGAACTACCTAGATCAGAGTGACTCGGGACGAGTCACAGGTGAGTGTTGGCGGCATGTTGGCCCATGACCAAGTTTTGGGAGATCCTTGGTCAAGTTTGACCTATTTTGGGACTTCGACAGCCTGTCGAAGATAGAGAGCAAGATGAAGGAAATATCGCGGGATCTCGACCCCTTTTTGGGACCTTTTTGGGATTTGGGAATATGTAACATTTATGGGAATGTCGGCCCATGGGTTTACCCATGTTTAGGCCTATTTTGTAAAGTATAAATAAGTAGCTATGTGACATAAGTAGTGGGCCGATAAGCTAAGTGCTAAGTGCAAGTATGGTTTGTAGATGCTCTGTGCATATTGTGAGAAACTTGTAGAGCTAAGTGAAAGTGGTTGTAAGAGACTGTGAAAGGCTTTGTGCCAGACCTAGCTCTAAGAAGGAGGATCTATCGAGGTGCGTGCAGATCTCCTGTCCTATACAGAGTAGGGTTTTTGTGGCTTTGTGCATCTAGATGACTGATTGAAGCTAATAAAGAAGAAGAGTTGGTGGAGGTATCCCTAGAGAGAAGGTGAACCATGTAAATACTGTGTTATTTTGATCTGTGCGATGTTCTGATGTGTTTATGTCTTTCTTTACTTGCTAAGTGCTTTGATATATATAGATAGGTCTGTTTATGATTTTTTCTTATGACGACCCTGGATGCTAGATCTGACCTATGTGAACTTGCTTAGTGCTCGAATCTGCTAGATCTAATCTATTTCTTTATCCTAAGTTCTTAGATACATTATATCTAGGTGAATGTTGTGATGCTCTATTTTATCTGTGAAGTAGATATTGGGTAAATAATGATGAACTGACGGTGCTAAGTGCCATGTTAAGTATTATAATCACATATATGTGTCCCAGCTAAGGCTGCAGACACTTGAGTCCTACAACCACCCCTGTCTCTACCTTGGGTGAGACTTCATCTGCTTCGTAGGTGTTTTCGAAAGGGCTGATAGTTAGGGTTTTTTTGGTGCATTGTTGTAGCGTTGAACCCTGGGTCTACCCCTATGCCAACAATCCTCTTCAACGATCCTGACTTGATGGTATCCTGAAAATCTGTCTGTGAATGAGTATGCTTCCTTTCCCGCAACCTTTTCTAGCACCTCGTTTGTAAAGGGTGTTGGTAAAGGGTCATGTACACAGTTAGAGTTGAGACTTATGTAGTCTACACAGACTCTAATATCCTATGTGCCTTTCTTTCTTTGCATAACTATCGGGCTAACCCACTCTGATTCTTCTACTGCAAAAATGAGACTTGCTTCCAACATCTTATCTATCCCCTTCTTAACCTTCTCTTTTACTCTTGGGTTAAGACGGTATGGTCTATGTCTGACGGGCTTGGATCCTAGTTTTAACTCAATCTTCATTTCTCCCATGACTCCTTTGATTCCCTTTAACTCGAAAAAGGTCTTTGGGAACAAATCCTCATATTCCCATAGGAAACTCTATATTTCCTAACTGGTTTTCTCATCCAAGTAGTCTCCCACCATGGATATCTTGGGTTTCTCTACAGTCCCTATGTTGATTTTGCGCAATTTTAATGGGTGATTGTAGGAACTATCAGTCTTGTTTGGTATGGTGTTTTGAATTTCTTTGCTCCCCTCTGTCTCTTTGATGGCTAGGTTTCTCAGTTATTTTAAGTCGTCTAGGATTTTTGAATCTTTACTAATCTGATAGCATTCTATAGGCTTCTTAGTTGAGGGCAAGTGGATATTTCTCTGAAGTTCTTGGCTATGTTTGGCACATACAACTAAGTTTGATTTTTGATTACCATTATCTGTAAAAATAAATTCTTTAATCTTTTGCAAGGATACCTCAAGCTCAGGGTACTTACTTGTGAATGAGAAGACCTTGCAAAAATGAGTTGCCAATGTTTGCCAGTCACTGGTTTGTCTTCTCGTTTCCTCATGTATAAACCAAGATTTCGGGATTGGACCTAGAGAGTGGGAAAATACATGAACCCATAAGTGAGAGGGTATGCCTGAATCTTGCCACTATGTCACGCACTATTCAATGTGTATTCTAGGATCTGATTCTCCGCTGAACAATTTTGCAACTTGGAGATCCATCTACATCTTTGATTCCAGCTGCTCCTTATTCTGGAACCTGTACTTGATAGCTTTCTTCACCTCATCCCAAGTTTTGAGTACATCTTTATGATTAGCCCACCATCTAGCGGGGTTGTTCTGAAAGGTTGCATCTAGTACCGAGATTCTTTGATCTTCTCTTACATTTTCCTCCATCTTGTGCAAAAAACTGTCGAGATCTGAGGTGCCATCGTATACTGGGTGTTCTCTAACTTCGGTCCCAACCCATATGGTCACTATGATAGTTGTGCATCTTCTTGAGAATATTTTGTGTGACCCTTGTTGCCAACTATCAAAAGCTAATTATGAATCTTCATCTGCTGACTGTATACTTCTCCAACTTACTGACCCATTGGCAGTGGGGTTTATATAATCATTTCTTCTCCCAGCTGTTACAATGTACAACTGGTCCAAGTCTTCTCCCTCCATATTATTGTCTGTTGGTTCTATATATCTGGGTCCTACATATGGATCCAAAGGTTGAACTACCTTGATTCCCTCAGCCTCAAAGGTCATGGTGTATTTCTTTAAGCTGATCATTGCATAATTATCATAGGCCTAGTCAATGCCAAGTAGTGAAGGGTAGGGGTCCTTATCTCCCATGATCTAAATGACTTCAAGTCAGCCACTTTTTTTACTCCTACTACATCTATTTCCACGTTCTTCAGTCTTCCTATGGGGAAGATACAATATTGGTTTTCCATACTTAACTGAATTGGGGAATATGTCAACCTAGGTTTTCCTAAGGCTTCCCAGGTCTTCTTAGGCAGAATGTTCACGTCGGATCCTAGATCCAACATGATGTCCTTGATCTCAAATTCATCTAACTGGGCTATTAATCTCAATTCCTTGCTAGTTCGTACTCTTCTTCGTTGCACTCTTTGAGTACTTTTCTCAGGAATATTGGCCCTTATCCTTGCTTCTAGGGGTAGTTCATTCCCTAAAACTAGGTATAATGCATTGTGCAACTTTTATGTTAGTTGATCATTCCCTAGAATGTCAAAGAATAATTGAAACCAAAGGTCAACCACATTTTGAGGTTGCTTAGGTTGTCTTTGTATGACTACAGGGTTTATGGGTGTAGGGGGTGAAGCAAAGACTTGTGTCATCTTAGGGTAAACAGTCGGCTGGAGGGGATTCTCTCGCATTTCAAGACTAGGAATATTCTGAAATAAGTCTATGGCATATTTAAAGAAGAAATTTTGTTTTAGAGGGTCATACCTATCTTCCTTAGGTGTTGCTTTCTGGATCTACGGTAAAGTATCAACATCAACTCCTATCTTCTCTCCTCCTCGAGTAATGATATTAAGGTTGGGAAATTGTTCCTTACTAACCCTCTTTATTTCCAATTTGATGAGGTTAGTTCCTCGTTTTCGTACTCTATCTTCCAACTTTGCAATTAATTTTGGGAAATCTTCAGTTGTGTGCCCGTTGGTTCTGCAGTGAGAGCACCATGGCCACCTTGGATGAGGACAATCTCTAGCCAAGTGACCTTTCTCATCACATTTATAACATCTGCTTGGTCCTCTTCCCCTAGTTATTCCTCCTCTGAAGTCTCCTCCGGCTCCACCTCCTTGACCTCTTCCTAGTCCCTGAGGGTTTTCATTCACCCTAAATGTTGTTCGGTCTAACCTGTCTACAAGTGCATCACACACTCTACATTGATTGGTAGTATGCATGGTAGACGCATAGAACTCACAATGTACTGTGTTTGGTACTGTCAAATATTTCTTCATGATGGGGCACTGTCTTGGCCCATGCCCATGGGTTCGACAAGTTTCACAATACTTGGTTGTTGGTGTTGCTTGGCCTCCTAGAAAAGAAGGATACAGGGTGGGGTTATGGAATGGTAAGTTCATCGTCACTTGCGCAAATCCTCTCATGGGTCCTGGTGGGGATACCATCGGATTCTGAGGAGGTCCCATTCCCCTCATTCGCGAACATTCATTTGACAAATGACCTTCTGTATAACATCCAATGCAACAAACCTGTGGCCGTCCTGGTTTGGGTATCGTAAGCTCCTGAATCATTTTTGTAAGTGTTGATATTTTCCCTTGTAGTTGAGCCAGATTCACATCTACTGGGGTTTTGGTCACTCTCAGGCTCCCAGGGTATCCTGCCATGGCTTCAATCTTCATCGATTTTTCCAAGGCCTCTGTTAACATGGCTATTCGTTGTTGCATTAGATAAATCTGAGTCAGAGGAAGCAACCCTTGAATGTATCACTCCCTTTGATTTTCTTCGTGGATTGGATGTGCCAACCTCCCTATGGTGTCTTTAAACTTCTGGCAGTACTCCCAGGCTGATTCACCTTCCCACTGTTGGATCTCGCGCAACTCAGACAGAGCCTGTTGTTCTGACTGAGGTAGTTTGAACTCTGCTATGAACCTCGTTCGTACCTAGCCAAGTGTGAACGCTTGACCTTGCGTCCCTGGCACTCCCAGCTCAATGATATTCATGTACCACTTGACAGCATGACCTCTCAAGGTGGTCTGGAAATCAACCAACTTATTCGCATCTGGAGTTGCTCTGGATCTCCAGATTGATTCGCACAGGAACCAACATTGCTCAACGTCTTCATCTCCCTTACCCCAAAAATATGGGTATCGGGCAATCGAACCTCTCGCATGGCCATCCAATTCTGATCTTATTGTTCCTATCAATATGAACCCTAACAGTCCTACTTGCGATCTACCAAGGGATCCCAATATCCTCCATGTGCTCGCACTTCTTGGTTGTGACTGACTAATTAATTGTACTGGAACATAACTAGCATGAGAAGGTAGTATCAAACTTACTAGTTGTATAGAAGACACTTGGGGTATGGATGATTAAGGGTTGGTGCCACTGGCTTCAGGGCGGTTTTCTTTGATCTAGGGAGTCTCATTTGCTTCCACCGGGATGATCTCTTCGGTCAGATTCTCGATCTCTCCTATTATCGGGGATGAATCTTCTCTTTCTTCTCCAAGATTCATGCCAACATATTCCTCTCTCACATCTGCACCTTCTCCTTCTTGTCCCACCTCCTGGGGAATTATTTCTCTCTATGCTTCTCTCTCATTCAATCTTTGAATAGCCAGTCGTTCCTGTCTTCTCATCTTCTGTAGTTCTTCCATCTGTCTTTCTTCTACTTCTCCTGATCCGCCTTCTCTCCTCAACTTCTCGGACTTTATTTCTTCTTTCTTGATCTTATCATGCCACCACTTCTCAACTATGGTGGCTCTCTTCAAGGATTGCTCGTCTCTTGAGTCCATTTCTTGTTGTTTCCCCCCCATTTGTCAAAGAACCCTTCCCCTCTCTCATACCATGACTCTCACCCCGCCTCGCCCTACCCCAAGTGAGGGTGTTTACACTGCCATCTCAGTCGGGGACATCGTCAACATCCCTGCATCCATCAATAAAGCCTTAATCCACAAGGGGATTTCTCTCAACAGCCTTCCCCTTGCATCTTTCTTGAAAATTGTCTTTGCCCTCGAGAAAAACTAGTGGTTCTCAGCTACAAATTCGATTATGTATCCGTGTAGTGTGGTGCTAACCCAAAAATACATAGCTCGTGCAACTAGACAATCCAGCCTCTGAAGTGTTGCTAGCTTTGCGGTATCCCACGTGCAGATCCTCTTAAATCGCCCTTAGAACTTTGGAGCTTCTTGAGGCCTCTGTATCCAGTGGAAAAATTATTTCAGGAATTTAACCTAGAAAAACTCGTACTGGTTGCTCGATCTTTCTGAGTAGAATATTACTTCGCGAGTGTCTTCCACCGATTTTCTCCTTAGTTCCGCTTCTTTCCATATGAAGGCATCATAGTTCCTTTCCCACCATTGATTAATACCAGATCTATGGATCAACAACAACATTATCCCTAAAGGTTCCCTTTTAACATAGGTCCCGGCAACAAAACCATTTTGTTGGCACGAGTTTGATCAGACCAGGGTCCTTCTCAGGTTACCAACAAAAGGTACTGTGTAGTCTAGAGCACTGTCATTTTCATCTCCTCCAAAGAAAAGAAGTCTCACTCAAAGCGCTGCTGAGACAGATAGATAGGGAAGGGTAGGGAAAATACTTAAGAGGATCCATAGAGCCTTCAGGACTCATTCATGATCTTGCGCAAGAGACATGAACAGATATGAAACATACATGTGCAAGAATCGAACCTACTTACGTTGCGAACAAGCATTTAAACGTAGAACCATCAAATAGAACTCGTAATCCATAAGGAAATACTGTAATGCATAAGTAAACACACAGAGACACATCATATTTGAAATTTTAGGTCCTTCTTCATATTATCTTCAAAATCTTTCTCTGATTACAGACTCAGAATTACACAGTAGTGCGATGTACAGACTCTTGGCTCTAGAATCATGTCGTAGAGATCCAATTCTCAAACTGATAGATCCAATTCATTAAAAACTCAAGACTTGACTTCACTCGACTTACAACAATCATCAACAACTAATGTAACTGGGTAACAACGACAATAATGACTAAATCAACCAATCCACCAACCAACAACCCGACCAACCCTTTTACAATTATGTTCATCCCTATTTATAAGTTGGGTTATGTCTTCCTTCTCGGCTTGCACGCTTTCTTGTTCTGTTGCAACCATTTGTTGCTTAGTTGGCGTTGCGTTGACTTTCACAACTACTTTCTATTGCTCTTTCTCTAGGCCTTTGATGAACTTTGCACAACTCATGCTCAGTCAAAACTTGCGCTATTCCTTATCCCAAAAATGAAGGGCCCAACAATTGTTACCATGGACACACTGTAACTTGAAATTTGGCCACGTCGAAATAAATTCTCTATGAAATTTCTCTTCAATTCAACTTGCTCAACCCATCCAAGCTCAGTGTTGAAAACTAGATCTCTGATACTATTATCGGAAAAATTGGTAAGTGAGGACACAAACTGATCTCCCTAGTTTCACCCCGAAACTACAACAAAACAAATAGTACACTAAACTTTCCTTAGATTTCAGATATCAAATAAGAAGAGGATCCAAAACATACCTTTTAAATGTTGTAGACTTGACCTTGCTAATGTGTCCCAGCTCCGTCGTAAAGATTATGGAGAAGTGTCTACAAAGAAACACAATCCAATGAAGAGAAGAATAATAGAGTCTATTTTATATGAAACTATGTACGTGATCAAGGAATCATATGATATGGACAAATAATGTTCATATAGGAAAGAAAGCACATATCTGTATTAAAGAATGTGGAAGAAAGATACAACCAGATGCCTTGATGTTGTCAAGTTCCTTCCAATGGTTCCTTGCTTCCCACATACTTATGCTCCATGGATTATGAAACCAACAATCTATCTTGACAAAGTAAAGCTCAAAGACAACATAGGCCCAAAAGATCCATGCTACAAAACTCAAGAACTAGCCATTCAAAAAATACCAAAAGCTAACTTTCCCCATGAGAACTCCCCTCCTTTAATAAGCTAAAAAGAATAGGGTGAGGAGGTTAGGATGATCCCAAGAGATCAGGGATGTGACTTAGATCCAAACCGATCAGAGGCCAACTCACCCTTGAAGATTCTCTTCTAGAAGGATCGAGAAGATTATTTTTTTCCTTCATACGGAAAATCGTCGCACCCTTAAAACTAAGCAAACTGTGACGATGTCGCAGGACAATGTGGTGCATTCTATGATGATCCTATATTTTCACACCCTTAGCACTAAGAAAGGTGCGACAATCCCTCTTCATAAGGTTTTTACAAGGGAAAAGATAATTTCATCTCTCCGAGAAAATTCATCTTCATTCTTCTTCAAGGATTAAGGAAATTGATCCTTCTAAAGAAAAAGGATAGGTTTACATCATTAATGGTCATAAGGGTGATGAAAATATTGTGTAACAGTGAGCCCCCCAAAGTATGAATTTAGAACAAAGTGATAGCTGAAATGCTTTCTCAAGTGTGTGTTGGGAATAAGGAACGTGTCAGTCGAAAACCTACCAACAAAAAAGGAAATACAGTACAATAATATATCATCACTGAGGTAGGAATTCCCATGATCAAAATACAAATGACTCAAAGCATAAATTCCAACATGCAAATATCCATGTCAAGTAAGACAGGTCAAGGCCACCAAACATACACTATGGATCCATGCCAATATGACTCAAATCTGAACATAGTCACCAAAAATACATTATGGATCTATGTGTTAAAGACTCAAATTTGAACATAGCCATGAGACATACACTATGGATCTATGTAACAATACAATTTGAATATACTCCAACACAACCTGAATCTATGAGAACAGATTTAGGGTCTTCATCTCCACCACTCTATAGTACGAATCTAACCATGCAAATACATGTGTTGAAGTCGAACATGGTAGAAACCACTTGATTACCGGTCATTAATGAATACCATTAACAAGTGAGAGGGAAATCACTATTAATGTCAATGAATCCCAAGGTACACTAGTACAATCCAACAGATGTGAATTTATGAGTTGTAGTCGAACACTCGACTAAATCTCCCGATCATGGGTCAATAATGAAAACTCACTGTCGAAAGAAAGGAAACCTGCCATTGAGGCATGCAAGTTCCAAGGTGCCAATTAGTTTCTAAGTCTAATTCCTAGATAATGAGTTGAAGTCGACAGGAAAATACTCGTCACAGAAGGGCCTTAATGTATCCCCCATCAATGACACGAAACGAGTAAAAATATTTGAGGTAGATCATAGTAACAGTGATTCAGGACTGAGTTAGGGATGACCGACACAATAGAAGGCTTAAGGACTATAAAAATGGCCAACACAATATAATGATTTATGGGTTGAAATTCTCTTTGAACATATTGACGACACGAAAAATGTCTTGGAAACACTGACTCAACAACAAGGATCATAGACCAATTTGTAATCTTATAAAGGAGTATGATCAAGAGACAAAAGGATTTTCCAACCTATACACAAAGCGAGTGAAATGGTGTCATGTTCAAAAGCAACTCTTCCATAGAATACAGGTTTAGATAGATTTCTTTCCCAATTTTCCCCCACCATTTCTGGCGAGTACCTCTTTATTTTTACACAAGCTTGAGAAGGATAACATATGCTTGAAATGTAAGCTCATCCTTCAGACGAGTCCCTCAGATTATGTTTAACGAACCCTAGGAAGGAGTGGTTCGGTCCCATATGGACCTTTTGATGTTTGTTTTATGAGTCCAAAGAAATAAAACTCATGGGTCTTTTCATATTTAAAGAGTTTGAAAAACACTTAAAGGAAACTCCAAAATATCATTTTTCGTAAAGTAGTCCGATGAGACCGAAAAAGAGATAATATACCACTCAACAAACATTTTCTTCAAATATTTTATCGAGCGTGAAAAGAATAAGATCGCTCAGCAATATTTTCATGTTTAGAGAGTATGAAAAGAGCTTAAAGGGAACTCTAGGGGGTTCCTTTTTCGTATAACCTTTACGAGTCTGAAAAAGTGATAAAATTTTACTCGGTTACATTCTCAGGTATTTACGAGCATGAGAAAGAAAAAATACTAAGTTCAAGATTGTTTTCATTTTTACGCAAGCATAAAACAAAACAAAATTATGCTTGGTATAGATTTTATTTTTTACACAAGTTCAAAACTAGCCAAAACTATTCTTGGACCTGGTTTCATTTTTATACAAGTTTGAACCAAAGGAAACTATGCTTGAGGTAGGTGGTTTCATTTTTTCACAAGCTTGAACCAGAGAAAACTATGCTTGAGGATTCC
>SNQJ01S0164669.1:17267-38449 GCA_010110895.2 Picea sitchensis | reverse complement strand
CCACTTGGATCACAGTCCAATAAATTATGTGGTTAGATCCATGCACATATTTATTTAATAATGACACATGAAATACATTATGCACTCTCATGGATGCATGCAATGCTATCATGTATTCAACTGACCATATATTCTCTAAGATTTTGAAAGGCCCACGTTATGATGCTCCCAACTTTAGGCAACAACCTAATCTTAGCGAACTCCTTTTTTATTTCACTTTTAGAAAAATGTGTTCACACAATTTAAAATATCTAAACACTCAGTTCTTGTCTGCATAAATTTTTTGTTTGTCCTAAGAAACTTTGAAGTCTGTCTAATCTTTGTCGTATACTCCTCCATTTCTCTCAACAAATTTGGCCCAATGACAACTGTCTTTGGGGTTATCCCAGCTCACTGGTGTGTTACACTTACTGCCATACAATGCTTCAAATGAGATCATTTTTAATGAGGCTTGATACCCATTATTGTAAGCAAACTCTACTAAATGGATGTAGTCTTCCCACTTTGATGGTTAGTCCATCACATACATTCTAAGCATGTTTTCAATGATTTTGTTAGTTCTCTATGTTTACCCATATGACTCTGGGTGATATGCTATACTGAGATTTACATTTGTCCCAAAGCCTTTGAACAATCATTTCCAAAAATTGGATGTAAACTTTGGATGTCTGTCTGAAACTATTTCCTTAGGCACTCCATGTAGCTTGACATCTTTTTTCATGTAGATCTCTACAATATTTTTTGTTGTGTGTGTAGTGTTCATAGGATTAAAATGTGCAACCTTTGTTAATTTATCCATCACCACCATAATGGAATCATGCCACTTCATTGTTCTGGGAAGCTTTGTAATGAAATCAATTGTAACCACTTCCCATTGCCATTATGATATTATGTAATTGCAAATGGCTATAATAGGCCTGCTAGATGTCTATGTTCAGTCTTCACCTTATGGCATTCTAGACATATGGCTATGTAATTAGTCACTTCTTTCTTCTTTCCTGACTAAAAGTATTGGATTCTTACAGGTGAAATTGTTTTATGATATCTTGTGTGCCCAACATATGTCACATTGTGCATTTCCATCATCACTATATTTTTCATCTCACTAGAATTTGGTACATATATTTTTCCTCTATACATGAGTATTCCATCCTCGTGCAACTCATAATATTTAAATTTTTGCTGTAAAATGCCTTGTTGTAATGTTTCTTTCATTTTTTGAAATTTATTATATGAATTTGCATCCTCTAAAATTTTGTCTTTTAAATCTGTGTTGAACATCCTGATTGATGAAATATGCATTTCATGAGCCTTTCTATTGAGTGCATCAACCACCTGATTTTCCTTTCCTTTAATATGCTTAATGTCAAAGTCATATTCACTCAAAAATTCCATCCATCTAGTTTGTTTGGCATTTAATGTTGGTTATCCAAACAAATGTTTCAGACCACTGTGGTCTGTCCTTAACTCAAATATTCTCCCCATGAGATAATGTCTCTACATTTTTAATGCATGAACAATGGATGCTAATTCCAAGTCATGTATAACATAATTCCTTTCATGCTCTTTTAGTTTTCTAAACTCATAGCACACCACATGATCATTTTGAGTGAGAAATCCATTGATCCCTTCTTTACACATATTAGTGCACACTAACAAATCATCTGGATCTGCAATCTTTAAGATTGGTGCACTTGTCAAAATATCTTTCAAATACTGAAAAAATTCTTCACATTTGGGTGTCCATTCAAATTTTCCCTTCTTTTGCAAAGAAGTGATTGGGCTTGCAATATTTGAAAATCATTTTATGAATCTTCGATAATAACCAGAAAGACCCATAAATAATCTGACCTCTGTAAAATTTCTTGGCACTGACCATCCTCTAATGGCCTCTATCTCTCAGGATCAACTGTTATCCAATCCGCTAAAATAATATGCCCCGAGTAGATAATCTTATTTTGATAAAAGATACACTTACTTAGCTTGGCATACACCTTACACTCTCTCAAAAATTGCAACACCGTTCTTAAATGTTTCTCATTCTTTTCTTCTATCCTTGAGTAGATGAGAATATCATCTAAGGAAACAATTACAAACTTTTCTAGACATTCCCTGAACACTCCATTTATCAGGCACATGAAAACAACTGGGGCATTTGATAGCCCAAATGGAACTACTGTGAATTCATAATGCCCATATCTTGTTCTGAACGTTGTCTTGCTAATATCATCTTCTTTTATCCTCACTTGATGATAACCTGATCTCAAGTCAATATTGGAAAACATTATTGGACCTTTTAGTTGATAAAAAAGATCTTCAATCATTGGCAAAGGATATTTGTTTTTTATTGTGACCTTATTCAACTATCCAAAATCAATAAACATCCTTAAGGTTTCATTTTAATTTTTCACAAAACGAACTAGGGCTCCCCAAGGTGACACACTTGGGCATATATACCCCTTCTTTTAAAGTTCTTCAAGATGCATTTTCCACTCTTTCAATTATAGTGTGCCCATTCTATAGGGTTTCTTGGACACTAGGGGAGCTCCTGGCACCAAATAAATAGAGAAATCATTGTCTCTCTTTGGTGGAAATCCTGATATTTCTCTAAAAACATCTTCAAAATATTTCAAGTTCGAATGGTCTTTAGTAGTTGGCACTTTATCTCCGACTACCTCTTCCATATGGGCTGCAAAAGTTTGACATCCCTTCCTGAAAATATTTTTCAGCTGGATGTATAAAAATTCTCTTAAAAACTACAAATCTCATAACGCCTTGAATATTTTCCTACTACCCTCCCTCATCAAGACAAGTTATTGTCTTGCTGTAAATATCTAGGCCAACATGGTGTTTTTCCAACCAATCCATGCCAATTAGATAGTCATATGAACCCAATGGTATGATGCTCACATTTACCTTTGTGTTGAGTCCATTCATGTCCATTGGAAAATCTATAACCAACTCATTGATGTTTCTCTTAGTCCCCGTGACTAGTTGAACTAACCAACATTTCTTATTCTTACTTTGCAAGTGAAATGTTTCAACACTGTTAGAGTTTATGTAACTACAAATAACTCGAGAATGAATTACAATTGTTATGGGATAGTGATCAATATTATCTTCCACTTCAATCATGGGGGATTGATACTTTGGTGGCTTGTTGTCCAAGGATACATAAATCCTTGGCATGCTTCCTCCCATATCTTCAACTATTTCAGCCTCCTGAATGTTGTGGAATCCTCATTCTGTCACCTTTGTGAGGGTAGTCCCTATATAAGTGATTTCCCTCACACCCCCAACATTGTACATGTTGTTTCCTTGGCCTTTTCTCAAATGAATTTGATGTCTTGTGTTAATTTTGGGTTGACTATCCTTGCTGATTTTCTTAGGAGTTGTTCTTGAGAAAGGGTGTCTTAAAACCTTTCTTCTTGTTATTCCATTCTTTTTGGAAAACTGGCCTTCCTCTGCTATGCTCATAAAGGTGTTTTTCTCTCCTTATGGTCTCTTATAAAGTCTTGGAGTTATCATATTGTATATTGTCACTATAGAAAGAGGGTAACCAACTTAGAAACCTTTGGATTTTGACCTTCTCATCTTTTATGAAGTCCACATACCTCAACAATTCAAAGAATCTATTCTCATACTCATCCATTGTCATGCTTCCCAACTTGAGTTCAAAGACCTCTTTCATATTTATTTCATTGTAATGCTCTGAAAAATATTCCTCTTGGAAATATCCTTTGAATTGCCTCCATGAGACCTTCCTCTCATCAAGGCATTTTTCTTTCTTAAGTTGATCCCATCACATGGATTCCTTTCCTTATAAGTGGTAGGTTGCAATTACTTTTTCTACCTTGAAGGGATAATCATGCAACTGGAAATATTTATCCATTTCCAACAGCCATGCCTTGACCTTATCCCTTCCCCTTCTCACCATTGAAAGTTGGTGGCTTGATTTTCTTGAGTTCACCTTACAAGATGTCTTCCCCAGATCTTCTCCTCTGCCTCTTGACAAGAGACACACTTGGGATTCTCCTTGGCCCTGAACTTGCATGATATTTCCTAGTGGATTTACTTGGGGAATTATGGAACATGCTTGTAATCCTTGATTTCCTACCATTCCCATGGTCATCCCTTCTGTTATGGGATCTAGATATTGTCACTTTTCTAGCACTAGTTGTTTTCTTTGTGCTAGAGTATTTATTTTCTTGCCTCTACAACATGTTCAAGATATATACTATCTCTTCTTGACCTTTCATAATATTTTCATTATCATCCCTATAGATATACACTTCTCTCTGCAACATTCTCATAGTTATAGGCTCATGTATGTTTCTTCTTCCATTAGACTATGTCCCAACATTCCCATGTTGAATTCATCTTCATGACAGTAGGACCCTAAGAATCTTCCATGGATGTGGTTCTCATATAGGAACGAAACTGCCTTCTTGTACCTATAAATTTTGCAAGAAAATATGCACACAATTGTTTTTTGTTAGATAAAAATATATACACACAGTTCTGGAAAAAAATGCATAAATTTATTTCTTCTTTCTAATGCCACCAACCATATTCTTTTGTGTTGGATGCAACTTAAACTTACAAGATCAATATTCTAGGTTGATAGATGGATTCTCCTCTCCAATATCTTTCCAATGACTACTTTATTTCTCAATTATGAGCTTTGAGCAAAACATTATAATCATTTAAATATTGTTAATTTACCCCTTTTGTACACTTTTCATTTTGGTGCAATTAATCTCAGATACCAATTTCTGTCAATTCTAGAAGTGAATATTTCAAGAACCAAGGAAAATTTTGTATGAGACATAGATAACAATGATGGCATGGAATTCATAACAGTTGTCATATTGTCAATTTGATATTCTAGTAAAAAATTGTAGCAATATGGAAATGACAACATGAATTTTTAGCCAAACTAGTTATCTCCCAAATTGTGAACTTTTGGAAAAACTTCAATAAACCAAAGTTGTCTGGATTGATGGGTATAAAATATTTCAAGTAAATCTATATTTTCCATATGGGGACCCTTTTCATCTTTTGAAAATCCAAAACATCCCCAAAAGGTGCCCCAAAATTGTGGATTTTTCCCTATTTTGGCACCTCCACTCCAAACTCCTTAGAATCTGACCAATCCCTTCACACAATATTTTCATGTCTACTTTTATGACATTCTGTACAAGTTTCATCAGTAACTATGATCCCACCACTAAGCTTGACCCTAATCTTCAAAAAATGGTAATTTGCATTTTCTGAAAAATTAGAGCATAATTGGATAGTGGCCCTCTCTGACATGTTTGTATCCCTTGAGACTGGGGACAAAACCCATAAAATCTTATCTTCTTCTGAGTTATTATGCTCCCATTATGGGAAAAATACAATTTTGTCTCTAGACTTTTTTTTTTCAGAGTATAGGAACAATTTGCCTATGCGACATCTTTGCTGATGTGGCATTCTGGGTCTAGATGGAACCCCGAGGTGATGTTATGTCACCCTATTTTACAACCCTTCCTTGCCCTGTCATTCTTTTCCTCCCTCCTTTCTCTCATCTTTCCTTCCATATGTTGACCTCCACCTGGCATCCTATCATTGGTTTCAGGGATGGTTGGGTCCCATCCCGCACACTTACCCTAGTTCACAAACTTTCATTCCCCACAATCCAAAGGTGGAGATGATCGGGATATTGACGATCCATCTTGATTTCACATCGCTAACATGTGCGAGGGTTAACACCCCCTTCACGATGCAACACACAAAATTGCATGCTCTCCAGATCTAACAATGAAGATCAGGGGAGATCAATGGTGGGAAGTCCATGTTGCATCACCAACATGTGCGAGGGTTAACACCCCATCTGCGATGGGACATTATAAAAATATCCTAATACATGGCACACTTTTACCGGTGTCACATTGCCAAAGAACCTTTGGAAAACTGC
Source organism: Picea sitchensis (assembly GCA_010110895.2). Lineage (NCBI taxonomy): Eukaryota > Viridiplantae > Streptophyta > Pinopsida > Pinales > Pinaceae > Picea > Picea sitchensis. Next base: position 32,490 of record SNQJ01S0164669.1, on the reverse strand, counting down.
TTATGAGCGATGAGATACAACTTATGGTATCGATTCACCGCCCTGCTCATGTGGCTCCCACATCACTTGGCAAGCCTGCCACTACACATTGCAAAACCTGCCACCATGCCACCTTTTACCTACCACCATGGTAGTCCACTTCACAACTGCCACATCACCTCCACATCACCCACCACGTGGCTTCCATGTCATGTTGACATCATTGCATAGAAAAATTCCCAATTTTTTTTTAAATTTCATAATTTCAAAAATTTTCGCCATTGTCACCATGAAACTCTAAAATCAATCTTGATAATGGCCAATTTAAGCCATGTTCTTTTCGATTCGACCTCTGCACTCAAACTTTGACACTCCTATGTCGATTTCTTAATGAATTTCACTTTAGAAATTGGGGCTTTTCCCAATTCCACCCAATTTCACCCTGGTTACACTGTGATTTCCAAAATTTGACCAATTAAAGGCCCAAACATGCACATTTATAGATTAAATTGGGTATTTTAACCCCTGAAATGACATTTCACCAAAATTATAGGAAATTTTCTCAAATTTTTCCTGGAAAAATTTGACAACCACATTGTAGATATCCTTTGCACTTTTAATACACAATTCCATATTTTGCATACCGAGTCTGGCCCATGCAGGTTTGGTGTTGAAATTATGGCTTTGATACCAACATATAATGTCCCTGAACTTAACTGAGGAACATTACTATGTGGAATACACATAAAATGAAAAATCTAATTGCTAGCTAATTTCCTGTAACTTACCAGCTAGAAATCATACATAGATTTAGCTATATTCTCATATCCATAATCAAATACATATACAACATTCTAAATTAACATTAATGAAACTAATAAATCATCTACAACATCACATGAAACCATTCTCAGGAACATGGTAAAAATGCAGCCATAAAACTCATAAGTTAACTCAGAAAATAAATAAACACTTATCTTTCTAAAAATGTTTGTGCAACTAGATGCTTTGGAAGGACGTTCCACTCAACCATAGGCTTTTTGTTCAAAATATCAACAACAATCCACCCCCGAGTGTTGGGGATTGGGTGTAACCTGATATGAAATAGATAAACAGATCTGTACATATTCGAAAAGGAAATAATTTTTTGAAAACAAAAGGTGGTGTCTAAATACACCGTTACGACACTTAAGAAAAACAAACTGTGATCAGAACATCATAATGTATATTGGAAATCTTGTACAAAACAAGGATCTTTCCATGATGATAATGACCCATGAGGTCTGCTATTTACAGCTTCACGATCTAACCAACTTCCTTGAAATCAGGAGGATCTTGCCCATATATAACCTTTGATTGTTAGAGTTGACTTCACCAAATCCACATTGTCTAGTCAACTCAACAAGGGTGGTTGACTTGACCGTCCACACGTCCAACTTGTATTTGATTTCTCGACTAGTCAATCCTCTAATCAACTGTCTTCGACTACTGTTTGACTTTCCAATCGATAGGATTTTTCACTACTAAACCGACTGATGTAGATATCTAATTGATCACACAACCGACTATTTTTAGATATAGGTCTATTTCCCAATTGACTAATTCCACAGGAAGTGTGATGAACCATCATAAATTGATGATACAACACCCCCCCCATCAACACATGACATGGGAGATTCAGGGGGTGAAATTATGTTAGTAGGACACCCCCCATAATTGCAACTTCTTGAATCCCAAGAATAGAACATAGCTTGAAAAACCTAGCTTTAGATAAAGGATTAGTTAATATATCAACTACATAATCATCTATTATGTAATATTCAAGAGAGACAACATTATCATGAACCAACTATCGCAAATAGTGAGCATGGAGATCAAAATGTTTCATATTACTATCAACAACTTGAATGGAACTTTGATTGTCACAGTAGATTGTAGTCGAGATCTGAACATGAAATCCGAGTTCACCTGGAAGTTGGCAGATCCAGACTACATCTATACATGCATGAACAACACCATGATATCTAATTATATAGTTAACAAGGAGACTACCTTTTGTTTCTTGTGCGACCAAACCAATGGTCCAGTGATGCAGAGAAACACATAGCCAAAAGTGGACTTATGATCATCACTGTCACCAACCCAGTCAGAGTCAGTGAATCTGACAATTGAATTTGAACTTCGACAACACTTGATAACAAAATAAGTGGTACCAATGAGATAGCAGACAATTCGTTTGACTGCTTTCCAATGAATTTCTCTAGTATCCTGCATAAACTAAGAAACCACACTAACAACAAAGGAAATCTCAATTCAACTATGAGTAAGATAAATAAAAATTCCGACCAATTGTCGATAAAGTGTAACATTGACTCACGAAGTTTGAAATTTTTTGGTTATCTTTACTCCAAATTGAAAAGGAGTAGCACATGGATTAAAGTATGCCATCTTAAAACATGTCAAAAGATCCATTACATATTTAGATTCATAAATAAAAAAACTATCACTTAGCGGTAATACTTGAAGACCCAAAAAACAATGCAGAGTACCAAGATCTGTCACGTCAAAGAAGTCAACAAGTTGTTTCTTCAATATAAGAATGAGATCAATTTTATTGCCAATGATGACAAGGTCATCGACATATACAAAAACAATCAAAGCATTTCCATTGGTACGGAGTACATACAATATGTGATCATATTCACAATGTTTGAAACCAAGTCAAGAAATAATCTATCGATCGCATCATACCAATCTCTGGGATATTTCTTCAAACCATAGAGAGACTTTTTGATTCAACAAACTAGGTTAGAATATGTCACAAAAATAGGATGATGTTGCATGAAAATTTCTTCGGATAGGTATCCATGAAGAAAATCACTCTTCACATCCATATGATGGATCTCCCATCCAAATCAAGCATCAAGGGAAATAATAAATTGAACAAAGTCCATCTTGGAAACATGGGAAAATGTCTCAGTGTAGTCGATGACTTCTTTTTGAGAGAATCCCTTTGCAACCAAATGAGGTTTCTGATATTCAACAAAACCTTCATAGGTAAATTTGGTCTGACATACCCATCGATACTTCACAACATTCTTTCCTTGCAATCGAGGAACTAATTCCCAAGTGTTATTCTTTAACAAAAAAACATTTTTTGTCTGAATAGCTTGTTCCCATTCAGGTTGACCTTGGGCATTCGAGTAGGTAACATGATCATAATTTTCAAGTACACAAGTCATCAATCAAACACTGACATGTAAATTTTGACTTCGAGTTTGTCATCACGAAGAGATATCACCAACATCAAGTCCAAAAACTTCAATTGTCTTGGAAACCCATTTGGGAAGACAAGAAAGTGGTGAATGGTTGTTCACTACAGAAGGTCGATCAGAATTTGGAACAATTGTAGTCAATAGAGATTGTGAACTAACAAAAATATATATGAACAGACTAATCAACTCATAGGTTGACGGTCTAGTCGAAACAAGAACATAGTTTGATTGTCTAGTCGAAGAACTGAAAAATGGAACATGAGAACAATATTCATAAACAACATCAAAGTGATCATCCTATAACAATCCAAAGGATGCATTCAACAATTTGATTCCATAATACTTCTCATCAAACCATACATTTGATCTGATAATGATTTGTTGCTTGATAGGATCAAATAGTTGATAGGCCTTAGACTCTTTAGAGCATCCCATCATGTTGCAAGCATGACCCTTTGCATCTAACTTCTTCATTGCAACCATCGTAAATACAAGCCCAAGCAACACATCCAAACACATGAAGGTTTCCTACTAAGGGATTATTTCCACACCATCATTCGATTGGAGTCATTGAAGGAACAAATCAAGTTGAGATGTGATTGAGAAAATAGTTTGCATAATATACAAATTCAACCCAGAATCGAGGAGAAAAATATTTGGCTTGAAAAATACATCTATCCATTTCATCTAACCTCTGATTCTTGCATTCAACAATGCCATTTTGTTGAGGTTTATGAGGAACCGACTGCTTCCATTCAATACTAGATCGAACCATGTATTCTTCAAAAGGTCAATTTACATACTCACCACCATTGTATGATTTCAGGGACTTGATGGGTCAACCATATTGGTTTTTAGCAAATGATCTAAATTATTTGAACTTTTCAAAGATAAGATTATTATTCTTCAAAAAATAAACCCAAGTGAAATGAAAGAGATCATCAATGAAAGTCAATATATACCTTTCACCTACTAGGGAAGGTATATTGATGCAGTAGACATCACTCTGAACCAACTATAGGAGGTTCTATGCTCGCCACACTTTTCCAGAGTCAAAAGGTTTTTGATGATGCTTTCCAAGAACACATCCTTTACAAAATCCATCGGGGGGGGGATTTAGCTGCAACAACCATTTTCTAAGTTTCCATCGACTGCAGACTTAAAAAATTCAAATGTCCAAGTTGTTCATTCCAACTTCAACTTCAATCATCAGTGTGATAAACAAGATTAGTTAGTTTAGAGTTGGGTCGAGTCATGTCATAGAATTTATATAGACTTTATTTTGGGTCGATAAACCCTCCAATGAAAATCGATTGAACTTTCTTCAATTATCGAACAAAGAACCGATCTAACCAAAACTCCACAATATTACCTATTTGTGTTAACTGAGAAACAAACAAGAAATTGGCACTAAGGTTTGGCACATGATAGATGTTAAAAATTCTCCCATGTCGACAGGAAACATCACCCTGACCAGTAATATCGAGAGAAAAATCATCAATAACATAAATCTTTCTCTCCTCAACTTAATTCAAGGAGGTGAACAAGGAAACATCCTTAGCCATGTAATGAGTGCACCCAAAGTTGACAACTCATTCATTCTACTTAGAATGAGACAAAAAGGCATGAGAATTTTCGATTTGGAAGGTGAAATTATCAGTAGGTTGACGAACAATGGATACGTCTCCTTCAAGGTGTTTAATTTTTTCCTCTAAATCATCTCTCTTGTTATAGCATTCTTTCTCCAAATGTTTAGTCTTTCCACAGTATTGACATGTCTTCTTCTTTCGACTTTGACGTGGTGCATCTATTTTCCCTTTAGCTTTCTTTTCAAGGCGTATAGGTATCTGTATATAGGTATCATGCTATCCTCTTTCCTTAAGATTCAACTTTCCCTTTCCCTTGAGCAAGTGGGCTTGATATTTACCACCAATCTTACCTTCTTCAAGAAATCTATGTTGATAAGTGATAAAAATACCACAGAAAGCTTCAAAGGTGTAATCCTTACCATATAATTCCTTGTGTTCCTTCCATTTGGTACAGAAATTGGAAACAAACATGTCAAATGGTGTTCTCAAATTCATTAGGATCAACTCGATGAGTTGTCCTCTCTTATTCTGATAATTATTTCCACATTCACCCAATTGCAACTACAATTCCTTCACATGTGCCAAATAGTCCTCTATTCTATCAAAAGAATGAGGATTGAGAGATATCAACTCTTTCTCCAACTACATGGCGTGACTTTCATCAACTTTGTCGAACAATGACTTCATCTTCTTCCAGAATTGATGAGGGTAGTCGATTCCGCTAATGTGAAAATGAATCTCTCATGAGATATAGGCCGTGATGACCCCCATAAACTCATCCTTCTTTCCATAAACAATGAAATTTTCCTAATTTTCTATTGGATATGGAATCACAATATTTTTATACTACCACATTCCTTTTCTCTTCAGTAGGGTTTCCATGTCTAGTTCCCATATTGCATAATTTGATCCATTTAGAATTATAGGATTGATATTCAAAGCCATATTCGATATCTAGACATAACTAATATATTTCCACAAGTTACCGTATGCAAATCATCAACCCAAAGTCAATCACACAACATATCAAAATCAACAAGATTTTCAAACATTGAGAGAGGTTTCAAACCATCGACTCTAATATCATCGGGGATTGGGTGTAACCTGATATAAAACAAACAAACAAAACTATAGATAATCAAAGAGGAAATAATATTTCGAAAATAGAAGGTGGTGTCTAAAGACACTGTTACAAAACTTAATCATAATGCATTGTGATCAGAACATCACAATGCATATTGAAAATATTGTACACAACAAGGATCTCTCCATGATGATAATGACCCATTGGGTATTCTATTTATAGCTTCAATATCTAACCAAATTCCTTGAAATCGGGAGGATCTTGTCCACATATAACCATTGGTTGTTAGAGTTTAGTCTGTCAAATATGCATTGTCTAGTCGGCTCGATAAGGGTGATCGACTCGACCGTCCATGTGTCCAACTCATAGTCGATTTTTTGGATGGTCAATCCAATGAATGACTGTCTGACCGAAACAATTTTCAATTACTCGACCGACTGATGTAGATATCTGGTCGATCTCTTAACCGACTATTTCCAAATGTAGGTCGACTGCCTGATCGAGTGATTCCAAGAGAAGTTTGATGAACCATGATAAATTGATGGTCCAACACTGAGTTGGATTTAGTAATCCAAAAAATAAAGGTTCCTCGCATAATCCATCACAAATCAATATCCTACAACCCACTCCTATTCTCCTACGACTATCTCAAATTTTCACCAGCTCTCTTCCTCTTGACTTTACCAACCCAAGGAATGTATCCCTTCACTACTCTCAGTTCGTAGGGAATCCCATTCATTTAACAGGGCCTCTTTAGCATAGGCAAAAAAAAATATCTCTGCTAGGAACTCAAGAGAAATCACTTCTGGTAAAACTACCAGGAAAACAACAACAAACACTTGTTGTTACAATGCAACTCACACAAGATATCACTCTTCAGGATTGGCAACCCTGACCTTCAATATTTATCTCCATAACGCTCCAAAAAAACTCTATCATGCTCCAAAATATTCCCAGACTTCTTTCTTTAGCTCTAATTCTCTTTTTTTCTTCGGTCTTCTTGTTGTTCATGCCAAAAAATGAATGTGCAAAACTACCTAATTTCCTTTGTTTTTCTAAGACAGTTGACTTCTCACTCTGCCCAATGTTGATTGTACTTCAACCCCATGCTTCCCAATAAATATGAGATGTGACTCTCACACCCACCCTCTTACATGAGTTTAATGATTGGGATCTCATACACTCAAACAAAAAATAGAAGTTATCCCCAATGAAAATAAAATTTAGAAATTTGGGTTTGGATTAATACCCATAATTAATCTCCCCTTTGGATCCCTCTTAGAAAATCTCTTGTCCCATGGATAACTCATCCCCCATATCTGTCCATATTCTTCAATAGCTGGAATCACATTATATGTATTAAAATTCAGAAAATACATTTTCATAATACATCGCTTGGCCATAACCATATTCATATCTACATTATGCATTAATTAAACTATAGATTATAGTGGGTATGTTACATTCATAGACTTGAAATTCCTAGACATGTATAGTAAGGCATGATCTGATCTCGATCTCGATCTTCATAGTCTCTTACGATGAATTTTTAAATAATAAATGTCGACTACGTGAAATAAAAAGAAAATAAAATAAAGAAAATATTTTTTTTGTAATGAGGATTTACATTGAATATTTGATTGAAAACTATGACTTACATAAAGAGAGGCACTATCTTGAGGCACATATGCATTTTCCTCTTTACGGACCAAACCACTTATCAGCCCCTCTGCTAATTTATTTACTCTCACCGAGAAAGCATGTCAAAAGTAAGGAAATGTAATCTAGTATTTGGTATAACTACTTCTTTCATATATTACCTCCTCCCTCTTTTCATTCCTTTCAGTCTCAGACACATTTTAAAATCCTCACGATGAAAGATTCATTATTCTATGTCTTTGTCAGGATGATAATATCTCCTTGCTACAAAAAATCTCATACAAACAAAGGAGTGGACCAAATAAGAAGATGGTTTCCTCATCACTCACATTCCAACCCACGGTGAAGGCTTTTGGTATTCACTTCCCAAGGCCATAGGTTTATTGGCTCCAATATGCTCTTTAGTGGAATAATAACTGATTGAGAATTGAAGAGATTATATATGAACTTTTCTTGATTTTTTGATGCAATGTTGTTGCAATGCAGAAAGAGTTGCAGGCTCAAATGGATAAATTGCTCGCGTTAGGATTTCAAGCGTGGAAACTTATCAGAAGAAGAAGATGATATCATCATAAAAAATCACTCCCTTATAGGGAACAAGTATGTAATTTTATTTCCTTTATTACTTCAATCAATTCCCTTAATTATCAACATTGATATTTATAACAAACCCCAATCTTCCATGGGTCGAGGGGTTTCTTGATGTGCCAAACCCATTTCTAAGAGAACATTTTAATTGTAGATCGAATTGATATTAATAAGTATATGAAACTATGTAGGTTGTCTCTTATTGTATCCAAATTTCCTGAGTGGATGGCCCACAAGATCAAGAAATATTTAAATTCACACATCAAGAGAAAAATAGTGATTAGGGGACTCAACCCCTAGTCCCATCACCCTCTTTTCCTACCTCACAACAATAACACTACTTGCTCTTCTTGGTCTGATTTTGACCATAAAATTTCAACATTCTAGAATGTCTGAGTGCCGGAGATAACAAACTTCTTCCAACACCATCGACTAGAAAGCTCATGTGTTAGTTTTCTTTCACATGGGCATACTCAGTAGAAACTATGCCTATTTCCTAGTCTTTCATTACTTGATAGAAATTCAATAAATGCATCACTGCCATGCACTTTGAAGTGACATTTATCGACATTCTTGAAACCAATTGTAGAGCTGAAATATAAAGTAAATATTGAAGCAACAAAAACATTAGAAACAACATACTTTGTTATCATATTTGCACTTGTAATATATGATTGTAGAGATGAAATGTAAAGTAAATATTGAAGCAACAAAAACATTAGAAACAACATACTTTGTTATCATATTTGCACTTGTAATATATGCTAGGAATTCCCTTGAAAATAAACACTTACAATTGTGCAATTCTTTGGTGTAAAAGAACTAAATAAATGAGGATCATAAATGATAAAAACTTATGAAATGTGGTTTTGAGATAAATTAAAGCTCCCCTTGTCACATGCATAACGACTACAAAATTGCTATAGAAAAAAGAAGAAATAAGAACAAAGGCACCAACTATGATGTAGGACAAGATAACATGTACAATGGATTTTTAAACAATAAATGCTAATTACATGACATAAAACTAAATAAAAAAAATAAAAAAAATTGCACCAATGATTTGCATTTAATATTTGATTGAAAACTCTTACTTATGTAAAGAGAGGCATGATCTTGATTCATGGAAGCATTCACCTCTTTACAGACCAAACCATTTATCACCCCCTCTCCTCATTTATTTACTCTCACCAAGCAGACATGTCAAAAGTAAGGAAATGTAATATAGTATTTGGTATAACTACTTCTTTCATATATTACCTCCTCCCTTTATCCATTCCATTTAGTCTTAGTCACAATGTAAAATCGTAGCAGTGAAAGCTTCATTATTATATGTCCCTATCAAGATGAGGAGATCTCCCTGCTACGAAAAATCTCATACAAAGAAAGGGACATGGATACAAGAATAATATGACTAAATAATTGATCATGTTTGAGCCCACAGTGAAGGATACTGAAATTGACTTCCCAAGGTCATAGGTTACTTGCCTCAAATATGCTCTTCAATGGAATACTAAATAATTGTGAATTTAAGATATTATATATGAGATTTTGTTTATTTTCTAATGCAGGGATACTGTGATGTGAAAAGAGTCGTAGGCTCTGATGGATAAACTACTTGTGTTGGGATTTCAAGAATGGAAACATTTTATGTAATTTCATTGCCTTTATTGCTTCAATTAATTTTCTTACTTAACAACACTTATATTTGTATCAAACCTTGATATACCATGGGTTGAGGGGTTTCTTGATGTGCCAAACCCATTTCTAAGGGGAAATTTTAATTGTGGACTAAACTTATATTAATAATTTTATGAAAATCTGTAGGTGGTCTCTTACTGTAGCCATATTTCCCAAGTGAACAAACAACAAGATCAAGAAATATTGAAATTCATACTCCAAGAGAAAATTAGTGAGTAGGGGACTCAACCCTTGGTCCCATCACCCTCTCTTCTCACCCCACAACTGTAAATGTGTTGAACCTATATATAATATATATAGCTATAAAATAACACACACATTTGCAGAGAGAAATTGAGAAATAAGAAGCAAGAGAGAAAGAATGGAAGAAATCTCATTAACCGTATGAATAATTGATAATTTACACATGAAATACTCTGTATAACTCAAACAATGTGCACTGGAGGAGAAGCCAATGCACCATAGTGGTGGTATAGATTTTTATGGACACACACCAACAATTATGGGAGTAAACTGCCACCTAGTCTAGTCTCTCAGGCAGTTGCAGGCGTGAATTACCACCTAGCTGAGTTAACTAGTCTATGAGTATTTAGTTAACTGACTGAAACAAAGTGAAGTGAGGAGGAGATCAGGGAATCATGGGTAATGCGCTAGTATGGTGATGATCCCAAGGACAATGCACATTAGTTGGTGATGATCCTAATGTTGCATGGTGACAATACCAATGTAGCATCTAGAATCCACTCAACTAATCAAACTAAAGTGAAAACTGAAGAGAATATTCTCCCTAGAGGAATATTCTTCATAAAATATAGGAGACTGAATAATGATTAATAAACAAGGAAAAAACTTAGGAAAAATAATCTCTAGGTGTGTGTGAAGTAACTCCAACATCCCCCTGAACATCACTATGGTGAAAACAAAGAATGGGTCCCAGCAATGAGGCCATGTTAGGTACCCAAATACAAAATATACATTGAAATAAAGTGAGGAAAGAGGGAAAACCTCATGGGAACCCCCCCCCCCTCAAGGTAGAATGTATGTAAAAAGAAGAACTAATAGTTTCTAGGAAACTGTGTCCTTCACTCCAAGATGACTGTATAGAGAATAGAACTTTTGCTTAGTGAAGGTCTTGGTGAAGATATTTGCATTTTGTTCTACTCAAGGATAGAACTACAGGTCGATGATCCCCTAGTGTACTAAGTCCTAGATGTAGTGCATGTGGATCTCGATGTGCTTTGTCCGATGCCTCTGAATTGGATCTCTGCAGAACTTCAGAGTTCTCTGGATGTCACACCAGATGAAGATTGGTCAATGAAACTGAATGCCCAACTCAATGAGAAAATTTTGTAGCCACATAGCCTGAATGGTTATGTTAACTACCCCTTTCTACTCTGCCTTGGCTGAAGATAGAGAAATACAATCCTGCTTCTTTCTCGACCAACAGATAGGCCCGAAACCAAGACCGAGTGAGTAAACAGATGAGGACTTGCGATCCATGCTATCGCCAACCCATTCAGAATCAGTGAACCCAATGAGATCCAATGTAGAGTCTGTTGCATAATGAATCCCAAAGGTGATGGTTCCCTATACGTATCGAAGTATATGCTTTGCAACCTTCCAATGTAGCTAATGTGGCTCCTGCATGAACCTGGAAACTGCACCAACTACATAGGAGAGGTATGGTCTGGAATGTGTGAGATACAAAAAGCTCCCCACTAGTTGTCTGTACAGTGTGTTCTCAACTAGTGGAGTGTCCCCGCAATCCTCAAGTTTGAATCCTGATAGGAAAGGAGTCGGAGCAGACTTGTAGTCTGTCATGTGAAATCTCTCAAGGAGATCTCGTGCATACTTGGCCTGAAACAGTTTGATGCCCGACGAATCCCGACTGAGCTTGAGTCCAAGGAAGAATTTTAGTGGACCCATGTCCATCATCAAGAACCTGTCATGTAGAATCCTCTTGAATGCAACAATCATTGAATTTGAGAAACTGGTGATCAACAAATCATCAACATATACAACTAAGAGTAGAAGTGAATCAATCGTCCTGAGCATGTAAATATTCGGGTCTGATTTATAACGTACAAAGTTATGTGACAAAATGTAGGAGTCCATATTGCCATACCATGCCCTCGGAGCCTTCTTGATACCATAAAGAGACTTATACAGTCGTCAGACCAAAGATGAATCCTACATAAATCCCCAAGGCTAGTCCATATAGATCTCCTCAGCGAGATCACCGTGAATAAATGCATTCTTCACATCCATCTAATGGACTTCCCATCCCTTGGCTTCCGTAATGGAAATTTCCAATCGTATGGAATCCATATTTGCTACTGGAGAGAAGGTATCATCATAGTCAATCCATGCCCCTCCTGAAAGCCTTTGGAAAAAATATCTTCTTTCTATCTACTAATCTATCCATCCACTGTTCTCTTGGTCCTGTAGACCCATCTGCACCTGGAAAGTTTCCTTCCATAAGGAAGGGGAACCAGATCCCAAGTCTGATTCTTGAGGAGGGAGTTGTTTTCACACACCCACTAAGACATAATAAAATTTTCTCTTTTCCTCAAGGGACAGAATCCCCGAAGTCCTACGGGGACCTAGCGCAAGCTAGTTCTTCCCTGTTCACCTCCCTGTGATCGTGGGTTAGGACCACAGGCCAAACAAACCAGGTGCCTTTTCGTGTTTCGCAACTCAGCAATACAAGTGAGTCCAATATTAAAGGTAGAATGGTGAGGGGGCTCTAGAATGAAACCTTGGCCGTAGATCTGGGCGCGCAGATTCTGGCCGTCCAGATCTACCCGCCACTTAACGACAAAGCACTAGCTCCCTTTCTTTAGTCCCTATTTCGATAAGACCACATACACACCTAAATGAAAGCACCATTCACAACTCGCAACCTCATGAGTCGTGAGTCGAAGACCCTCGAATTTTCTTCACCAATCGCCAATACTCGAGATTTTGATATGGTATGGCCCCTCCTTATTAGCGCTCTCCATGCATGACCACCAGCTAGGGCTAACTACTAGACTTTCTCACAACTTTCAAGTTTGCGAGTTGAAAGGTTGAACCTCTGGGCCCTTCTTTTACAAAACCCCGATACGCAAAAGTTAGAGAAGGTTTGACTCCTTCCGGGCTTCTCGGAACTCATAACTTCGCGACTTGAGTTGTTGGGCCTTTGTGCTCCTTTCTTATGAGAACCTGAAGTACGAGAAGTCAACAAGATGTTGACTCTCGTTTCAAACGACATATGTCCACCACCTGTCACCACTTCTCCCTCTCTCTGGGTATCTTATCGTCACACCACCTATCAACCACGTGGGTCCCACCAAGCAGACGTGCCACGTGTTGCACAAGCTCTCGCAACTCGCAAGCTCATGACTTCTACAGTCGAAACTGATTCCCCTCAACCTCCAAGATCCCGAAATGTGATATGGTGAGGAGGTCCTAACTCAATGGTTGCTCCTATTTCTCACTATTCGGGACTTCGCGACTCCAAGGTTTTGGTATTCCACCTCCAAACTCACGAATCCCCGATACGCGATGTATCGAGACGTCAGTTCCCATGACTGTCTTTCCTCTTTGATCAACGACCCAGATCACATCGCGATCTCGTGACTCGGGACATTGTGACTCCAAGAGCCTGGTCTTCCACCTCCAAACTCACGAATCCCTGATACACAATGTATCGAGACGTCAGATCCCATGACTATCCTTCCTCTTTGATCAATGGACTATATTACATCGCAATCTCGCGACTCGGGACTTCGTGACTCCAAGAGCCTGGTCTTCAACCTCCAAACTCACGAATCCTCGATACGCGAAATAATCAGATCTTTGTCACCTGTCCTCCAACATGGACGGTCCTGATCCTCTCGCGACTTCGCCACTCGCGAAGTCAAAAGGCTTCCCTCTATGACTCCCGATGTTTGAATCCCTGATATGGGCGATCTCACGACACACGTCCGCTCTCAAACGAACCACTCAAATTCTTTCGCAGTTTTGCGATTTCTGATGTCGAGTGCCCGGACTCTCATCCTCTGGACTCTCGAACTTCCGAATGTCGATATCCTGATACAACCCCTTTGGGAATTTTGCTCTGCTTTTCTTCACATGAGGTTTTAAACCTCGTGCAACTCTCGACAGATCCAACAGCTGTCGGCTATTTAGACCAAGATCTGACGGCTCAGACCTGTCCCGCACTGTACACTCTCTCGCTACTCCTTGGACATGGAAAAACCAACGGTCCAGATACTCCCATGGACCTTGGGGATCTACGGTCCCAATTTTTTCATTACTCACGAAGGTGAAGGAAGAAAAAGGGTTAAGGCATTTAACGCCCTTGCGTATTCCTCCAATTTAACGGTCGTGAATGACCGCAGACCTTTCGACAGGATCTCATTTGTCAATCGATACTTATCCCTACGTTTCTATTTTGGTACTTCAAGAGGATCATTCTTCCTCGTACTGGGTTACTAAGGCTTGCGCTTTCGAATCCTTTTCCCGATTCTTGGTGAGCTTTCTAAGAAGGGTGTCTCTATAGGGAGATCTATCCAGGGTATTACCTGAGGATGAATAAGGACATAGATTTCCCAAACGCAGACTTGAAGTCTGAATTAGATCGGTATGCATATAAATAGTGATTTATAAAACATAAGCCATACATAGTCTTTCCATTATAAGCATGCAATCACCATTTCTGAATCACAACACTACACAGGCAGTCTTATACTCAAACGATTCATAAAACTGCACAAACTAAGAACATATATGTCAGCATATAAATTTCACCATGCAAGATGGAAAACACTTATCAGAAATAACACTAGAGGTGATGCAACTGCTGAGAGGGGTGATCATTTCCACCTAACCGTAGGCTCAACGACTCCCAATGGATTTACCACTAGCCACCCCCGAGTTGAGACCACGATGCTGCGAGATTGCGTCTCGGTTTGCTAGTGATCGAGAATGAGGGTTACTCTCCCCCTTCTCTTCTATCACTCACTCTGCATATCTCCAAAGTTCTTCCTCCTTCCCTCACATCTGCCCCCTCCGTGCTTCTTCCTCACACATTTCCCCCTTGCAAGGTTGCGTGTGGCGTGATTTCCCTTGTGGTGGTTAGGCCCGAGGCTCCTACGGATGGGTGGTTCACTTCCCCCATCCCTCATTAATTCTTGAGGAGCCATCTACCTACCAACCTGCGAGTAATGTATTTCGGGCCAGCGAGCCGCTCTTGGTTCTCTGGGCCAGTGAAGTCCAAATACAGTATTGGTTTCGGTGGAAGTTAACGCCACCTTTCCAGGTGCCTTCCACCACCTTTCTTCATCCATCGTGGTCTCTTTTTC
>SNQJ01S0164669.1:0-17257 GCA_010110895.2 Picea sitchensis | reverse complement strand
TTCATCGACCTTTTTCATAAGGTCCAGTCACATCACACATTCACATTTTTGAGTTTGCCACAGTTCTTGGCCAGTATAGTTATTTTTACAAACTGGGGGAAACAGGGTGTTACAGTTGTACTCCTCCTGCATGGAAGATTCCCAAAAGGGATTTCCATTAGCCTCACCATAAGAATGTGGATCTGAAGACTGAACCAAGAAAAGATGCCTGGGTGGTAATGGTTTAGTGGAAGCGAGTGCAAGAGGAGGATCCTTGAAATTAGATCAAGTCCTCCTAGTATCAGGTAGATCACCAACAAGATCCCCTACATCCTGAAGAGTAGTTTGGGTCCACTTGGGCCTCTACTCTAGCTCTTCATCTACATATGGATGCACTGAATCTGCATCTGATTGTACTGACTTTGTATTTGGATCATATGAATCCTCTAAATCAAAACTCTCGTCTAAAGAAGATTCAACATGTGCATGCTCATCATCTCTGATAGGTGGAAGAAAAAAGGAGACGCATGTGACTGTTGAGGTACATGCGAGACACTTTCCTTAAATTGGACACTACGCTCAATGATGAGATAGTCTAAGGAAATATCAATGAGTCTGTATCCCTTCACACCATCGAGGTATCCAACAAAAATACACTCAGTTCTTTTTGGATCAAGTGCCTTCCTCTTTTCAGAGGGAATCTGGGCCCATGCACGTGAACCAAAAATACGAAAGTGGGTAACTTCTGGTTTGAGGCCGCTCCAAGCCTCGTAGGGGATCGTATCCTTGATAAATATATGGGGAGATCTATTTTGGATGTATGTTTCACAATTAAGTGATTCAAACCATAGTCTATGTGGAAGTGACTTTGCATGTAGCATGCAAGATTCCATCTCTTTTAGAGATATTTTTTTCCACTCAACAACTTTGTTTTGTTGCGAAGTATAGGGAACTATGTTCTTCAACTGAATCTCTGCCTCATGAAAAATATTTTGGATCTCATGGTTGACATACTCTCCCCCATTATCATTTCGGAGGACTTTGATTTTCTTTCCGGACTATGTCTCAACAAGGGATTTGAAATCTTTGAGGTGTTGAAGACATTTGATTTTTGCCTGAGAAAGTATATCCATGTGAAACGTGAGAAATCATCAACAAAAAAGAGAACATACATTTATTTTCTGATTGATGGATGCGGAAAGGGGCCCATGAGGTCACTATGAATTAGATCTAAAGGAGAGGAATCTCTCTGAGTCTTTCCTTTGTCGAATTTCTCTTCAGGGTGTTTTACAAGAACACAACCCTCATAGATTCCTTTGGAGAAATGGATGTTTGGTAGACCATCGACCAATCCTTTCTTGCTAAGTTGTTGCATATATATGAAATTCAAATGCCTGAACCTTTTGTGCCATATCCTACTGCTTTCATCAACACGGGTAAGCAATAAAGAAGAATTTGGTTCAATAATTTCAGAAAATGTATACAATTTAGATTAATGATTTACCTCACTGCTAGTAACCTTGGAATTGGTTTGCGTGTCATAGATGTCCACTACATCAGGTGTGAATATGAATTTATTTCCGATGCCATAATTTTTTATCTGATACATGGAGAGAAGATTGACAGAAAGTTTGGGAACATGCAACATATTCTCGAAGCTTCTGTTGGTGAGTTCAATTCTTTCTTTTCCAATGACCTTGAATGGAGAGTTGTCCCCCATTAGAATAGGAGGACCTTTGCATGCATCCAATGAAGAATAGACTGATTTTGTGGCATCCATGTGATGTGATTCTCCTGAATATATGATCCAAGCATCGAGAGAGGAGTTGATGGTAATCAAGGCATGACTAGAGTTTCCTTTCTTGGGATTATGATATTGTAGCTTCTTTTTCTTCTTGGCACCCTAGGGGATGCGATATCCAAGGTTATTTTGATGAATTATTTGAGTCATTAGATATTTTTTTTTTTGCATGCATGTAGATTATAGATGGAATCCTTTATGGCAATATGTGCATTTATCCCCTTTGTTTCCCTTTCAACCTTTGGATCCAGAGGCATCAATGAAGGGTTTTGAGTACCCTTCCTTCTTCGGATTTTCATGTGATTTCATTTTGTATTTATCTTTATATTTATGATATTGATGACAGCTGCCATCTTTCACAGTAAGTGCATGTGCCTTTGGGCCTTTGATTTTTCCCATGTTGATGAGCTTGGTCTGCTCTTGTGTTAGGGATTCGATAAATTCCTCAAGAGAAGGAATATTCCAAGTGGCTCCAAAGACTAATTGGACCTAATGGAATGTGGATACGAACACTGAGAATTCATGACCAAGTTTAGAGAGAATGGTGAGAACCATTTGTTTCTCCTCCTTAGATTTATCAACCCCACATGCCTTGAGTTGCAACAATAAATCCTTAAATTTTGTAAAGAAATTTTGGAGATTGTCGAAGCTTTTTGGATCCAATGTGAGAAATTCCACGTCAAGCATGTGTCCCCTCAGCTCATCCTATTTTCCAAATATCTCTTCCACATTGGTCTAGGCTTCATTGGGGGTTTTACAGAAAGATATGTGAAAAAGGAGATCGGGAGAAATGACACTGCAAATTGTTCTGAATGCTTCATCCATTCGATTTAGATACTTGGATTGTTCTATGGATGATGTTGGTTTTGTTTCTGTCTTCATGGTTAACCTGTACAATCTTCTGCTTCGAATATGCATGATTATCCTCTCCTTCCATGTAAAGGAATTGTAAGATGTAAGAATGAATTCTTTTGGGAATTCCATTTTTCCGTTGTCTTCAATATTTGGTACCTGCAAAAAAAATTCGATGTGTCTTTTTATTAGAAGTCCGTCAGCTATGATACCATGTAAATGTGTTGAACCTGCACATAATAAATATAGCTAGAAAATAACACACACATTTGCAGAGAGAAATTGAGAAATAAGAAGCAAGAGAGAAAGAATGGAAGAATTATCATTAACCGTATGAATAATTGATAATTTACAAATGAAATACTCTGTATAACTCAACTGATGCACACTGGAGGAGAAGCCAATGAACCATAGTGGTGATATAGAGTGATTTGGACTCACACCATCAGTTACGGGAGTAAACTGCCACCTAGTCTAGTCTCCCAGGTAGTTGTAGTAGTGAACTGCCACCTAACTGGGTTAACTAGTCTATCAGTCTTCGGTTAACTAGCCGAAACAAAGTGAAGTGAGGAGGATATCATGTAATCATGGGTAATGCGCTAGTATGGTGATGATCCCAAGGAAAATTTACATTAATTGGTGATGATCCCAATGTTGTGTGGTGACAATACCAATGTAGCATCTAGACTCCACTCAACTAATCAAACTGAAGTGAAAACTGAAAAGAATATTTTCCCTAGAGGAATACTCTTCCTAAAATATAGGAGATTGAATAATGACTAATAAACAAGGAAAAACCTTAGGAAAACTAAATCCTAGGTGTGTGTGAAGTAACTCCAACAACAACACTACTTGCTCTTCTTAGCCTTCTCTTGACCAAAAAATTCCAACATTCTAGAACCACAAAACATTGGAGATAACAAAATTCTTCCAAAACCATCGATCATAAAGCTCACCTATCAGTTTTAATTCACATGGTAATACTTAGTAGCAACTTTTCCTATTTCCTAGGCTTTCATCGCGTAATAAAAATTCAATAAATGCAACACTGTCATGCACTTTGAAGCACCATTTATCGACATTCTTGAAACTGATTGCAAAATTGAAATAAAAAGTAAATATTGAAGCAACACCAAAATTAGAAACAACATACTTCATTATCATATTTTCACCTATAATATACACTAGGAATTCCCCTAAAAGAAACACTTCAAAGTAAATATTAAAGCAACAACATTAGAAACAACAAACTTCATTATCATATTTTCATCTATAATATACACTAGGAATTCCCCTAAAAATAAACACTTAAAACTAAATATCGAAGCAACAACAACATTAGAATTAACATACTTCATTATCATATTTTCACCTATAATATAGAATAAGAATTCCCCTAAAAAGAAGCACTTACGATTGTGCAATTCTTTGATGTAAAATGAAGAAATAAATGAGGCTCATAAATGATCAAAACTTATCGAAAGTGGTTTTGAGATAATCAAAAGCTCCCCTTTCCATGGGCATAACGACTATAAAGTTAGTGTAGAAAAATGAAAAAATGATATCAAAGACACCAACTATGATGTAGGATAATATAACACTAGGCCCCACAAGGGTTCGAGCGACATTTCTTGTGGTGACAAAAACACCAACCCTAACCATGCTTATGGGTACCAGACCGAACCATCATAAGATCCTTTGCATTTTTGTGTCAAAATGGGATTTCACTTGTGTTAGCTCCTCCTTACAACTCAACAAAACCCCCATGTGTTGGAAGATCTATCTAGGCATTTCTAGAAATACGACACTGTATGCATGCAATGGTGATTATCCAAAGCTTGTTGAGGAATATTATTGTGTATGAATTACACCACTCTTTCAATACTTTTTATTATATTTTATTTTGTTTGTATCGTGCATAATTCCAACTCTGAATGGAATTCGGCCATGACCATTGGTAGTTCCCTTTTCATATTTATGTGATAGTTGGCGTGAATTTATCATAGATATCTCTATTTCAAAGTTTCAGTTTGGTATTTTTAACTTGCTTAGTAAACTAACATGACTAGCAAATGCATATTTATCACTTATTGTTTCTACAAATGTTTATTTCAAACTTTGCATGACAAGTGACATGTCAATACAAGACCACAATTGTGTAAAGGCATTCTTTTTATTTCAAGGTTTGCATGGTAAGTTGTAACATCCATGTTTTCAAACCCCAAACTAGCGATGTGTATTGTAATTGTGATGTATGGCCGAGAGCCAAATTGATGTAATATGTAAATGATGTAAATTTAATATAATGAATAAAATGTATCGCTAACTGTAGATGGACACAGATGTATATTGGGGGCTAAGTATCACAAGAGAGGGAAGGGGTCCAAGGGGGAGAGTTACCCATGTCTATTAAACCAAAACCCATTTCTTATTTTCTTTCTAAATTATCCTTACCATGAATCTTCCATTCGTTGTTAAGTGTCCTAAAGCCCAATCATTGAATTCATGTAAGAGGGTGGGTGTGAGAGTCACATACAATAGTTATTGGGAACATGGGGTTTGAGTATAATCAGGTTGGGGAGGAGTGTAAGTTAAACAAGAAAGAGGAAGAGGGGAAATTTGTATGGGTAGGAGACTAGAATTATGCATTCACATTTTTTGTATGAAGAGCAGTTTTTACATGGAGTTTTCTTGCCAACAATGAAGTTATGAGTGTTGAAGCTTGAAGAAAGTTGTTGTGGACATGTTTTATTGTTGTTTGGAGCTATAATATCATGGAGAAATAGCTTTCATTCCTGGGAGTAGCAAGATGTTCAAAGCACATATTTTATCTATTGGGAGAATTTGTATTGTAACTGTAGAATTCCTGAAGTCCCAACAAGTAGAATTCATGTCCAACTTGTGTTGTAAGCCCTGGAGGGGAGAGGAAAGGCTTAAGGGTCTATGAGAAATGAAGAGGGATTCCATCCCTTGGGTTGTCCAGGTTGAGGGGAAGAGAGCTAGTGGAATGGAATTAGCTATGAGTTTTGACTATTGAGAGGGGGACATTAGCCAACCTTAGGGACCACTGCCTCTTGTGGAT
Source organism: Picea sitchensis (assembly GCA_010110895.2). NCBI lineage: Eukaryota > Viridiplantae > Streptophyta > Pinopsida > Pinales > Pinaceae > Picea > Picea sitchensis. The sequence goes on along the minus strand of SNQJ01S0164669.1, from coordinate 11,543 downwards.
TCATAGCCCCAACTTAAGGGTGTATTGTTGTTGATATCTGGAACATGAATGCTATGGTTGGTAGGAACGTTTGTCCTCTGCAACAGGTTGCACATTTTATAAGATAAGTGTTCTTATGTGTTGTGTTTATCCATGTTAATTATTGATATAATTGTTGTGCAAATTAACCTGAGTTATCTTGGTTAAATGCTACTTGTTGTGAGCATAATGATGCACTCAAATATTTATTCATATGGTTGAATATTTTTGTATGTGGTTTGGTTGTTTTTGTGCATAGTTATAGTGGTTTAAATTATGTTTTTAAGTAGCATAGACAATATCATGAGTTTGAATGGTATGTCGTGTGTTATTTCCACATTTATATTTAGTATCATAATTGTTTTTATGGGGTCGTTTTAGCAATGATGTAACCCATCTGGGGGAAAGGTACATCACAATATGGTATCTGAGCTTCTGGTTCAACAATAGACCCATATGGGCCAAGAGCTAATGCAAATTTGAGTAAATTTTTTGTGGCAGTCTTTGGTCTCTGTGAATTTGGGGGAAAACAGTTGAGAACCATAGAGAAAATCCCCAAACATGTGGGGAAATTTGAGTTTTGAATTACCTACTAATGTATAAGGTGTTTAAAGGCATCAATCAACCAGGCTACAGATTTAAATTCGACCTGCAAGGTTGGATTTCACATTTTAATGGAAGTTGCAGAGCTACAATTAGTTTGGTAAATCGACAACTGAGATCAAGTTTGATTGCAAGATCAACAGTCGAGATTAACTTTGATGAATTTAAAAATTTGTATGGCTTCGACCATTTGGAAGGTTGAACAAATCAACATTCGAGATTCAATTTCGGCGGTTGGAAGTTGAAGGGATCGACAACCCATATTCACCGAGATTGCAATAATTTTTTTTCTAAATGTTGGAGTTCATTGAAAGATTTCGCCGATGGCCGATGGTCAAATTGGTGAGATTTGCGGAGAGTTTAAGTTTTCCAAAATAATTTGTCGATGGTTGATGGTCGAATTGGCGAGTTTGGTGAAGAGTCGGGTTTGGCCAAAAAATCCTCCAATCATTGACGATTGATGGTTGGGGATCGATAGATTTTAGCAAATGTTTCACACACCCAAAAGAAATCTCCAGTGACAAATTGATAATGATTGGGCATCGATAGAGTTGGACAAAAAAATTTCTAAGTATCAAAGTTCTCCAAGAAAATTCATTGATGAATGACGGACAGGGATCGACAGAAATTGGCGAAGGTTTCATGCGTTCAAAGGGGATCACCTATGGCCATTAATTGGGGATCGACAAAATTCATTGGGAGTTTTCATTCAGTTGAGAGAAATCTCAGATCACGTATGGTCGATGATCAGGCATCAACAAATTTAGTGGAGTGTATTAAGTCTTCCAAGATAATTGGATGTTCACTGATGAAGGAAAAGAGGATGATGATTCCATCATCCACGTGTCATGCCATGTCAACCAAGTTGATACCTCGGGATGACGTGTCATTCCACGACAACATCTACATGTCATGGCATGTCAACATAGTTTCCACTTTAGACAAGAGTTGGCCAATGACCGATGGTTGGGGTTTGATGAAATTGTAACTAAGTTGGTTGTCAAAGGAATTCATCGATGGTCGTGGATTGGTGAGATTTGTGGGCAACAATTGTTTGCAAAAATGAATGGTTGATGGCCGAAGATTGGGCATTGGATAGATCGATGGGAAAGTTTGGTTTGCAAAAAGGAATCATCGATCGTCGATCGTCGATGGAGGGTATATCAATGGTCTATATTTGTCCCCATTTGAGATCGATGGTGTAGATTAAAAGGAGGTTATAACAGTAAAAAAATGTAATTTTTAAGATTTTCTTTTTCGGGTTTTTTAAGGTCACAAACTTGCGGGGCGATTTTGAGGTCCTAAACGACATTTTTAGGCAATTGAAACCCACAAAGAGAGAGGGTACCAAGGTATTGTGTTTCTCTTCAAATTAAATAAAATAACTCAGAAAGAGATATTCAATGAGCTATTCCAGGCACAAAACATAGCTCGTAAGAAAGTTAGAGATGAAACAATTGAGGTAAAATTTCAAGACCAATTTACTTCCAAAGGGCATAACTCCTTGCTCAAAAGTTCATTTGCGGCATAGGAAAATTCTATGGAAATCGTATGAACCACGAAATATATCCATAGATCTATTTTTGGGTTATGGGTACCAAAAAATGCACATGAAGAGAAAGAAGACGTTTGTAGCATAAATGCATAAATTGGGAAAAATAGTCAAAACGTCTTCGGACCATAAATTTCATATCGAAGCTCGGATTTGAACAAACAAATAGTTATTGGAAGTTATTTAAGGAGGAGAAGACATTTATCCGCCCATAATTTTGATTTTAGAAATAACATTTATCAAGAAGTGATAAAAGAAATTTTTGTAGTAGTAAAATAGTGGAAATTCCAACTTGTAATTGCTGTAAATTTTCTCTTAGAACTCAGAATGAGGCATGTGCATATCCGTAGGAAAGTTGTTTCAGAGAATAATTCATTTAAGGAAACAAATTCTAGAATAATGCATGAATATTCTTCATAATTTGATATGAATAATGACCTGTAATCTAATTAATAAATATTTTGCAATATGCTTAATTCTAACAACAATTATTGCATGCACATTCTTGCAGAATTAAAGATACATACCTTAGTTCCTATATGATAATTAGAGATATGGATGATGAAAAACGGTATTACAACCATGAAGAAGAAATCATAGGTCTACATTTTAGCATGGGTAATGCTGAGAGTGAGTCTAATGGGAGAAGAGACATGCAAGAGATTGTAACTACGAGAATCCTGCAAAAATAAGTGTAGAGATATAGGGTTGATAATGAAAGGATCATGGAATATCAAGAGGGGATACTACAAAGCCTGAATATGTTGTAGAAGCAAGTCAACAAAGATTCAGGCACAATGAAAGAATATAGTTCTAGGAAAGTGGAAGTGTATAGGTCTCATGATAGGAGGGATGATCATGGAGCATTTAGACGATCCAGGGGTATTAGCAGGGATCAAAATCATCATTCCCTGGGGAAATTGACCATAAAAAAATATGCATGTTCAAGGTCAGAAAGAAGGCCAAGTATATCTTCTGTTAGGCATCAAAGAATGAGACATGGGTTGGATAGATTGCAAGGGGAATTGAGTAAAATCAAGGCATCATCATTTGATGGAGAAAAAAAGAAAGGTGAAGATGCATAAGCATGGTTGTTGAGAATGAGAACATATTTCCAATTGCATAACTGTTGAAGTTTTTAAACTTCGGACAGTCATTATCCATAATAAAACACAAAGAAACCATTATAGAAGACCTCAGAAGTCACTAGAAAGAAATAAATGATAAGAAGACCAAGTTGGCCCATTGGAAAATTTGTAAAGGAAACAAAAGAAATAAAATAAAGTTAAAAGAAAAAAATGGCAAGTCGGCCCTGCTAGTAAAATAAGGTGACTTGACTAGTATAAATAAAGGCAAGTTCATTTCATTATTACACATCTCACCATCTCTCCTCTTCTAGTGCACATTTCCTAGTTTCTTCGTGCCAGTTTCTAGTTGCAGTGCCAGTTGCCAGTTACTAGTTGCACTATATTTGTCCAATGGCATGCCATGCTTGAGGGTTCTTCCTCACATTAGGGAACACCTTTCTATGTGATTGGATTCTTCATTTTTTCTGGTGATGTATTTGTGAACTTGGATTAAATTTATTCTAGAGAAATGTTTGTTGGGTTTTTCTCCTGAGTTTAGGTTTTCCCAGGATAAATCTTGTGTCTATTATGCATGACTATCTCTCTGTGATTTTGTTATTTTCGCTGCATTTTTATTTCAGTTGAAATTTTCAGTGTGTAATTATTCTATGATAATAGTGGTATTGAAATTTGTTTGAAATCATAAGGTAACAATTATTAGATATGGAAATTATAAAAATCAACATGGTATCATAACTTTGTTGAGATTTGTCGCTGGACATGAAACTTTCCACTGCTCAAATTTTCATTTGTGAATCTCGTTGAGAAATTTTTTGGAGGAAGATGAGATTAATTTTTTCATAGATCAACTCGCCCTAATCTAGCGCACCTCCTGGTGGTCTCAGATTGCAATTTGGTGAAAGTTGAAATTTCACCCCAAATTCACTACAACAGTTGCAACAACATTTTGTAAAGCTCACTGAGAATTTATTGGACCGAGTTAGGGAGAATTTTGGCATATATCAACTCACCTTTTTTCTAGCGCATCCATTGCACCTCTCGTATTAACAATATGTCAAATTTGATATTTTAGGGCTTTCGGGCTTATTGACATTTTCCTAGACATTGAACTTTTTGTTTGAGATTTTGTGATTTATTTTTTTGTCAAGATGGTGGACAGTCTAAGAGTTGGAGAAAACAATGGTGATGTCTCTACAGTGTATGCTGACTTGAAATCAAATGGAACAACAAGCAACAAGAATCCAGGTTTTCATATAAGTTTTAATATATTATATTGATTCATCTTAAGTGAATGTTGTAACTGGGACATCAATGTTTTTTTAGATGTCTATTATTGTTGAGTACTTTTACTATCAGATGTGTAGTAAGACTTGAATATTGTTGGTACGATGATCATTATGTAAATTATCAATGTCTAGTACTAATGATGCACTTGTTTGACAGTTGAATTGATATCTTCCCTATCCTAGTAACTCTATGGACATTACAGTGACTCCTACCTCTTTGGATAAGGTTAAATTCCATGGAGGTTACCATGGATGTTTTTTTTTTGTTCTTGTTCTAGGTAGGTTACCATGGAGGAATAATTGATCACAACACTACAAAAGTAATGTTCTTTTTTCTTGTTCCTATTCTTGTTCTTGTTCGTTTTCCTGGGAGGTCACAGGTGATAGCTCTAATAGGGAGCTATAGTGACAGTTGCAAGTGGCAACATATTAGATGGTATTTGGTTTGAGACATAGATCAAACTATCCAGACATGGAGTTGTGGACATGACAATATACATCCATGTACCAACGGAGAAGAGGACGAATTTAGAACCTTCTAGAAAGAAGGGTACCTTTGTGGGATACAAAGAGTCTCATATGGATATTTATAGTGAGGAGAAGGATGCTCTGAAGGATGACCATATAGATCCCTCTAGTCCAATTTTTCATCCTTCGGACTATCATGAGGATTTAGTAGAGCCATCCGAGCTAGTGGATATACCTATAGATGTTGCAGTGACTAGGAAGATGCCAACTTGGCTTCATGATACTTTGCAGGATGTAGAGAGGCATTCAGATCCCCATGGTACCTTCAGGGAGAGAAAATGACCTCATATTTTCTCGAGTCACATAGAGTCAAAGTTATGAGGAGGAGAAGGTGGATACACCAGTGGTGAGGCATATGGCCCCGCCAAATACCATCTCAAAAGGAGCTATATTTCAGAGGGAGTAAGCCCTTGGGATCTAATAGGGAGGAGCAGTCTCCCAGGATAGTTCATAAGAGATCAGACTTCATAGGAGGTCAAGTAGAGGGAGTAGATGGCTCTAGAGATTGTATAGACTCAGAGGGATTCAATCTTCAAAGGGATCATGCAGAATCAGAGTGAGCCTGATCTCATAGAGATTCAATTCGTTCAGAGGGAGAGATGATCATTTAGAGGGAGTTCCCCCTCAGGTTCAGGTGGGAGAGAGACATCTTCTAGGGTTGAAAAACATGTGTCATGAGTTGAGGAGACTAGACATAATCTTTAGAGGTAGGAGAATTCTAGGAGATGTGAGACCTCCTGGGAGGATCCACTTGTTTCAGTAGGCTTTTCTATAGTGAAAAATGAGGCAATTAGTCAGGAGGATTGAGGTATGCTTTTTTTTTCTTTAGTCACAGAGGGAGAAGCCAGTGAGGCAGCACTACAACAGGTTTGAGAGGATGCCATGGTGGAAGAGTATCAATCCATCATGATTAGTTATGATACCTGAGGAGAATTCTATGGTGACTTCCAAGTGAATCTACAAGATCAAGCATGCAACAGATGACAACATCAAGAAGTACAAAGAAAGATTTGTGGAGAAAGGATTCCCTTAGAAAGACAGAGTGGATTATGAGGAGATTTTTTGCTCCAGTTTCCAGGTACACTTCCATCATGACTATCATTTCTATTTCTTCAGTGATGGGTTGGAAATTACATCAGATGGTTGTGAAAGATATTGTTCCTAAATGGTATGATTGAGAAGGAAGTGTACATAGAGAAACCTCATATATTTGTGATACATGGGAATGAATCTCATGTTTTTGGATTGAAGAAATCATTGTATAAACTCAAGTAGGCACCTAGAGCACGGTACTCCTAGATTGATGGAAACTTGATGAGTATGGGCTTCATTGAGAGTGATGAAGATATAAACCTTTACTACAAAGTTGTAGATAATAATCCACTGGTCTTACTATTTTATGTTGAGCAGAGTGACTCATTGACAAGTGTAAGAGGGAGTTGGCTTCAGAGTTAGAGGTCGAGGATCCTGGTCGGATATACTATTTCTTGGTATTAGAGGTGTGACATAGATCATATGAGATCTTCCTCAATTAGGTTATACTGGTGAGATTCGATATGATGGACTGCAATTCCATGGCTACACCTATGGAGAAAAATATGAAGAAGTTGAGTGATTATGCTTCAGATTCATATTTGGTGGATCCCACGATGTATAGTTAGTGGATTGGATCCTTGATGTACTTGGTTAATACCAAGCCATATATTTTCTTTGCAGAGAGAAACTTGATCCAATATTTGGTTGAAGCCAAGGTAGTTCCATTGGGTTGCATTGAAGCATGTGTTGAGGTACCATCATGGTACAATTGGATATGGTTAGTCTCAGGTGGTGAAGTGAGGCTGCAGGGATATACCAATTCTGATTGGGTAGGGAGTGCAATAGATAGATTGAGCACCTCAGGGTGATACTTAATCTTGGGATTAGTTACGATTTTTGGGATAAGCAGGAAGCATATTTCTGTAGCACTTAGTACAACAAAGACAAAGTATATCCCAACCAGTTTTGTAAGTCGTGAAGCAATGTGGCTTCATAAACTTCTTACATGACTATTCGATTAGGTGATTGAGATCAAATATCACTTCATCCGAGACATGATGCAAAAGGGAGAAGTGAAGCTTCATCACATATCCACAAATGAGAAGATATCGAAGATCCTCACCAAGACTATGTACATAGAAAAGTTTGTTTACTTAAGGGACAAGCTTGGTGTGATTTATAATGTGTCCCTCATTGAGAGGGAGTGTTTATGTTTGAGAAACATTAGGCATACATTCTTCCAGGATTGGCCATGGTTATTTGACCATTGGATAATGGCCTAGGAGAAGTCTTCTAAGGAAATAATACTCAAGGTGTTGATGTTTATCCAAGAGGAAGAATCAACCAGACATTCACTCATAGAGGTGTACCAGTTGTGAATGGCCCATGTGCAGTATTCAAAGGAAAAAATGCTCAAGGTGCTAGTGTTCCTCTAGTGTGTGGTTGAATCCAGCATCATTCTCCTAGGATTGGTAGTTTAACCAATGGATAATGACAAATTCACTTACATTGGTTTACCTGTAAGTGACACTCACTCACAAGGGTGTACTTGTGGTGTTGAATGGCCCATGTAAGCATCGAGTAGACCTTCTCCTAGATATGGCCTAGGGAGAAGGATACATTTACTTCTTAGTTAAATGGGCCCAGGTGTAGTCCTTAATTATACGAGTTTACCTATAGAATCAAGGTGTTTGAGGTGTTTCCATGTGTTAGATAACATCATACATCATTCTCCCAGGATTGGTAGTTTAACTAGTGGAGAATGGAAAATTCACTCACAGGGGTTTACCTGTGGTGACATTCACTTACAAGGGTGTACTTGTGGATGTGAATGGTTCAGGTGTGTTCTTGATTGAAACCCAAGGTGCTAGACATAGTTGTATAGAGATGGATCATCAAAATGACTCATGAAGAAACTTTTCTATGACAAAAGAAATCCAAGTATGGAGAATGTATCCCTCATTGAGAGGGAGTGTTGAAGTTTTGCAACTTCGAGCAATCATTATCCATACGAAAATACAAAGAAACCATTATAGAAGACCCTATAATGCACTGGAAATAAATAAATGATAGGAAGACCAAGTCATCCCATTGGAACATTTTTAAAGGAAACAAAAGAAATAAACTAAAGTTAAAAGACAAAAAATGACAAGTCGACCCTGCAAGTAAAATAAAGTGACTTGACTAGTATAAATAAAGGAAAGTTCATTTCATTATTACACATCTCATCAACTATCCTCTTCTAGTTCACATTTCCTAGTTTCCAATTGCAGTTTCACTTTCCAGTTACCAGTTGCGCTATATTTGTCCAGTGATGCGCCATGCTTGAGGGTTCTTCCTCACATTAAGGCACAAATTTGTATGTGCTTGGATTCTTCATTTTTCCGATGATGTATTTGTGAACTTGGATTAAATTTCTTCTAAATAAAAGTTTGATGGTTTTTTCTCCTGAGTTCGGGTTTTCCCAGGATAAATATTGTGTCTATTGTACACGACTATCTCTCTATGATTCTAATATTTCTGCTGCAATTTTATTTCAGTTGAAATTTTCAGTGTGTAATTATTCTATGATAACAATGGTATTGAAATTTGTTTGAAATCATAAGGTAATAATTATGATATCTAGAAATTAGAAAAATCAACATACTCATCAAATGAAGAAGCCATAATTGCAGCCTACCACTTTCAAGGAAAGGCATCTATGTGGTGGGATCGATTGAAGCTGGTTAAGCACCTTGATGAGAAAATAATTTCTTGGAAGTAGTTCAAGAAAGATTTTTAGCTGCAGTACTTGTGAGAGAAATATTATGACGAGAAGATGCAAGAGTTCTTTGAACTCAAAATTGGGAACATGACCATGGATGAATATGAGAGAAAGTTCTTGGAATTTCTCAGGTATATGAGCTTCATTAAAGACAAGAAGGTAAAAATTCAAAGATTCCTTAGTGGATTTCCATCCTTCTACAAGGATAAAATTCAGTTTGATGAGCCCAAGAATTTAGAGGAAGCCATAAGGAAGGATAAGTATTTGTATGATCAAAATAGAGGAATGCCAACTTTCCAAAACGCTTGGGATGACAAGAAGAAAGGAAAGATGGATCAAAGAAATAAAGGATTCAAACCACCTTTCATAAGAAATATATCTCAAGCATATCAAGAAAGGAAATCGTCTCAAGGTGATAAAAAAATGACAGACTCCTTGGGAAAGAGGCCAAGACAACATCCCATAAAGTCTTGGGGATGTGAAGGAGATCACATGTATAAAGACTATCCTCATGGAGGAGACAAGATGAAGACTTTTCATAACATGACCTTGGACAGTTAGAACTTTGATTTTACTTATCTTAGTAACTATTTGGACTTAGTTAGATTGATATAGACATTTGAGATGTGTATATATGGACCTATTTATGTGCTATATAATGATATTTTATTGTTATATGTTCATAATGATGATAGTTATGAGAATTGTTGAAACATGCAAATTTAAATGTGGAATCTTGGTACATGGGTAACAGTTCATGTTATGTTGTAAATGTATAATATGCAAGTCATGATAACAATAAATATACATTTTTTAATTGAACATCAATACATATATGTATTCTTATATGAAATTGTGATGTATATGCATGGATATGAGTTATTGGTGAACTAAACTAAAAGTTGATGAGCTATGTGACATCCAAATGGCTGTAGTGCTGAGGTAACTTGGATGTCGTAGACATAAAGAAGATACCGTATGCTATAAGTTATAATTATTATTTAATTTATGATTCCAAATATTGCTATGATCCATGGTGAGTGTGGTTTTGACATGGCACACATCTTACCCATAATGGTTGTTTGATGAAGTTACTTTAAGAACAATAGTTGCACAGTATGGATCGATGCAGGGTGTTGACCCTAGTTCTATGAGGAGGGGAGGAGGTATTTTTCAACATTTATCCTCTGAAACCTAGAGTCGTGGGAGGGTTGTGAGAAGTCACACTCCCATAGACGTGTGATGACGACTGCTAGTTTCCTACTAGGGAAGCTTGGTTAAGATGTATGACACTTCCACTTACGAGTTCTATCTGGATTTAGTTCAATACAGTTTATGCTCCAACTTAGTCGAATAGAGGAAATGATATGATGGAATATGGAAGTAGTTTAGGAATGAAGGAGGCTTCGATGTTAGTTGAGAATATTGATTGAAGATTAGATGTGCCACTATCGTTTACTCACTTGGTTCCTACCATATTTAAAACCCTCTTTTGATTTCCTTTTGATATTTTAAGTGTGATAATGAGCTATTGATGAATTATTGTATTTTTTTTCGTTAAGATTATTAAATGATGCATTTACTTGATTTGTTGTCATTGCATGCCTTGGTGTGATCATATAGGAAATATTCACTAGAGGCGGTGGTTATTTATCATTAATACATGCATAAGATATGTGTCCACTAGATACACACACATACCTTGCACATGTAATTAATAGAATTAATTAATATATTAATTATTTAACTAGATTATTATGTATTTAATTGAATGGTTTAATAACTATGTAAATTATATTGCATACACAAATATTTAGTAGCATTAAATATATTCTTTGACTTTGATTGATGGTTGGTATGATGATTTAAATGAGTATGATGGGTTGTCATGTACATTTTGGGGAAAATTGTCAAGTTGCATTTATAAGTTAGTATGATAAGAAAGCCTTTGCATTGTATTTATTGTTATTTTATGGAATTAATTTATATTTTAGTTTATTTTAATTTTTCCCAAAAATCTAGATAAGGGAGGTTGATGGATAATACTGAAGGTGGTTGAGGATACTTGGGGAAGTGGGTATGGAAGATTGATAAATGGGAAGAGGGAGTGGTGATGAAAGGGGTTGAGAGGTTGGATAGTTCTTAGAAGACATCATTCTTGTGATAGTCTTCTTAGAGCATATGTGATTTGTTGTTCTTGGAGTCACGGGCACGAAGGGCCAAGAAACCGAAATGTTTCTTTGAGCTAGGAAACCGGTTAGGCCCCTAGTTGGCTGAGAGGATTTCATTGTTTCCCTCTGAGAAAGTGGAAAAAAAAGGAATGCTTAGAATCATCTTGCTACTACTAGAAGAACTACACTGCAAATGGTAATCTTCAATAGACTAGGGATGAGGTATTTCACTTGGTATATTTTGTTATGTTTCTAGTTAAATATTTTAATCATAAATTTAACTTCTTATTTATCTCATCCTCTTATTTATATTTGTGTATTTGGATTCAAAATTGGAATATTTAGCACTGGAAAAAGTGCAAAAGAGTTATGAATATGTTGTAGGTTATTCTATGTATGAAAGTATAAAATTTTGTTTACACTTAATGCATATGTTTAAGTCAACAAATATTATTTAGTATCATCTCGTGGATAGATTTTAGCTTCCCTTGTCGTGGT
>SNQJ01S0164668.1:10691-21146 GCA_010110895.2 Picea sitchensis | reverse complement strand
GAACGAATAATCTTTGGACTGGCAATATAAGAGCTCATAAAGGTATGAAACCCCATTTAAAAAAAAAAAAATCTCTCTAAGAATAACCATATGTACAACAGCTTGCCTAAACCCCTTTACCCTCCTCCTTGGCCACAATAAATCCTTTTCTCACCTGATCATAAATGCATGATCAATGAAGTTTCTTGAGAAGGGAGGGGTCTCACTTCGGTCATTGGAAACTCTCGATCATATTTTCAAGAAAGAGAGCAAGTTGTGTTTTCCGTTTTTTTACTCTGGCTAGATCGTAAACATGTCTAGGTTAATTTTAACCCTGTTAGTTATCCTAACAGGAATAACTGATCGGTTTTTCTCAAGGAAGTTCCCTAGACTAAAGGTCAAAAAGTTTTCGTTAAGAAGTCCTCTGAAACCCTTGATTTTTGAAGGCGGGTGAGAAGATTGACCCAGAGTGATTTAAATGAGTTTACAGACTTTGATCCTTTTTCAAACAGATATATTCCCAAATGTATTGCATACTCATTGATTGCCCCACTTCAGATCTAAAAAATAAATAAATAAAATTATACGAACAGATGGTGAAAGGAAATTCAATATTGATTTCCCCCATCTAGTTCAAAGAGATGAAGAAAGGAAATTCATACTTATTGATTTCCCTCATCTCAACATTTAAATGCTTGAGAAAAATGAAGTGGTGAAAGGAAATTCAATGTGGGAAGTCGGATAACTTCACTGGGGTATTGAACAGGCTCGTTGGTAGTGAAGAAATATCCTCATATCTGATCAAAGTTGTTATACGTGAGTTAAAAGATACTCTAGTAATTTCTCTTCTTTTCAGATGGATTCTCTCATAGGTTTCTAAGATATCCTTATAGGACATAGTGTAAATACTTTCCTTGATGCAAACAGAATCACAAAAATCCTGATAAGATTGATTAATTGGGTTTTGATTATCTTACACAGTTTTGAGGTCAGCTTTAGGATAAGAAATCTATTGAAAACCTAGCTCAGGATAGTCAGAATTTTTATTTTTGTAGAGTTTTCAAGGTTGACGTTGAGACCCTAATCTTGTTCAGTTTTTTCTCCTTATTTGTCTCACAGAGCCAAATCTTTGACTCCATTACCCAATGAAGGCACTTGGTCTACATGTTCTTCTCGTCCCACAAGGAGACGAGATCCCTAGATGGAGCCTAATGTTGACACGAAGATTAAATTTTTCCACCCTTTAAAAATGAAGCTTCATCTTTTCCTGAGCCATGGATCCGCCCTTATTCCAAAATAAAAAGGAGTCAGAATCACCCATTCCTTTTTGGGTTTTTAAATTCGGTTCTTCTCGAGGTGTGATCTTCAACTATCCATTTTTCCTGGCGCCGAAATCTCGAAGCCATTTCAAAATATTAAGAAATATAAAGTAAAAAGGGGGAAGAAATGAATGTTACTTTTTCCGTTGTTTACCACAAAACACTCTTTAATTTGTAATTCATCAAATCCCTAAACACAATTATCTCTCCCTTAGTCTTTCACGATTCGGTTTTCTCTCTGCAAAAGCGTTTTCAAACTCTTCTCCTTCAAACTCCTGGTCCTCGATTTTCCAAAAAGTAAAAATTAAAAATTAATTGTCCACTAATCATGATTAATTAAATTTTTTTTAATACGAATGATTAGCACCTCTCTAATCCCATCGCAATTTCATGATCCGGGGTTTACTTGTGACATATCCCCTCACGACAGGATCCCCGAAGTTTCGAAATGTGAAATCGCATTTTGCACCTCGCTAATCCCATCGCAATTTCGTGATTTGGGGTTTACTTGTGACATATCCCTTGACGGCAGGATCCCCAAAGTTCCGAAATGTGAAATTGCGTTTTCTTTGAACAAACCCTAAGATTAAAAGATTAATTTGTTTTCAAAACATGATTAATGATGACTAAGCTGCTTTTCGCTTTTCGGGAATTAAGGAAGGCAGTGATTTTCAGGTTTTCAGTTTCGAAATCGTCGATATATGGCAGTATTAATAACGGGTAAGTGCAAATATTTTTGACATGAGTTCGTATCTCTAAGCATATGCTTCAAATTAAAGCATTTATTTTTCATCAATGGTATCAGTACGCTCGCTACAACACAAATTTAGATATTAATAAAGGTCATGTGTGTCGAAGTTCATTCTTAACCTTTACCTCTGTAGCGAGTCACATTTGTCCAGTTTTATACACTTTTCTCTGTAAACAGGTTTCTGGTCCAGTATAACCACCATGGTGCCCAAGAAGACCACCAAGAAAAACAAGGAAGTTGCAGAGGTCTCGAGTCCATACGGAGATGTTGTATCTGATACAATATTGCATGCCATCGATTCCATAAAATCCTGGAGGCAGATTTTCGAAACTCTTGATTATGAGATTAAGAACATCCCCCATGATGCCGACAACAAAATCCAGAATATAGTGGAGTCTGAACTTCACAAGGTGTCTACGCGGCAGCAACTCCTGACTTACAACGACATGATTAGTTTGGATTTAGAGCGAGAAGATGTGCAGACGAGAAGCATTCTGGACAGCCGAGGGGTCATCGTTGGCTCCTTCAGACCAGAACATATACAAGTAATGTATAAATTGTCTTCCTGTCCCAAATACATTTATAATAAAGATTTCATTAGTGATTTTCATAGGAAAGAATGTTTTGAGTCAGACCAAATGTATCCTGACATAATAAAAGACTGGTGGAGAAACAAAGCAAAATTTAGGGCCGAAACACATGGTGTTTACGCCACAGCGTCTTTAAACGAGTATATGGTTTATGTGGTGATGATGTTATGTAGGATTTTTGGTAAGGAAAGTCCTACCCACTTCCCAGTGGAATGGGTACCTCTTTTGCATGAGGCCACAGAAGGTTACAATTTCAATTGGGATAAGATTTTATCCGATAACATAGTGAGAGAGGTTATGGAGTACCAGACTGCAAGATCAAAAGGCCAAACAATAGCCTTTCATACATCATGGATTCTATATGCTTCTCAACTCCTTTCCCTTCGATGAATTGGAGTTGAAATCTGACTTACCCAGAGCCTATTCATGAATATCATTCTAAACTTTTGGAAGAAAACGCCAAAAATTCATTCTATGAGATTTGTAATTTCATGGTAATACCACTACACCATATGCTATATGACTATGCACCCCCCCACATTTTAGAGTTGGTCATAGGGAGCCTTCAGGCAATTGTTGACTGGTTTATAGAGGAGAATTTCTCCTACTTCATAGTTTTTGAATGTTCGATTCCTCCACATGCGCTCCCAAAATTCCTCCCTGGTAGACTAGTGTGCAGGGAGGTAGCTTATCAAATAGTAACAGGTGGAATTGAGATAGAATTAAAGACAACTCAAAATAAATCTTGGCATGTTTTTCCCATTCATATTGGAAAATTTTCACTTCTCAACTTGGGTCATTCCAAGGTTGAAGCGACAGCACTGGAGGGGGTCAAATTGGTAGACCTCGAGCACAGGAAGCACGATCCTTACCAGTTAGTGGGGAAACACATGGCCCACTGCAATATGAAATCATATGAACATGAGGAGTCCCCTTGGGATGACATGTTCAAAGGGACTAAGACTTATAAAGATGTGTTAGAATGAGTACAGACACTGTTGTCTGACTTGCAAGCTAGTTTTCAGACCCTTCAGAAGCATAGACAAAGTGGTTTGCCCAAAGTACTGCAATGAGAAGAAATCACCCTTCCCCAGGAACAAGAAAATATTCCCCCATGCTTCGAACAGTAAGCAAAGGAGAAGGGCAATCCTGAAAAAGTTCCACAGGATACTGAAAGGCCCCCACAAAACAAAGAGGCCTTACAGATGAAAAAACCAGAGACAGAAGCAGAGAGGAGCTCCAGGATACCTCCTGAGTCCAGTAAGCTTACTCCCCCTTCATCACCTGGTGTTGATGTCAATATGCCTAAGGCAATAGGAGGGAAAGGATCTACAGATCTAGGAAGTCCCATAGCTTCCTTAACCCCCTTACAGTCTACTTTTGGATTCCCACAGACGAGAGCCCTATTTGTTGATGACCTCACCTCTATCTCCATAGATGAGATTCCTCCTTCTGATTATTTTTTCAGCAGAAAGAGGAAGGTTGTCCTGAAACAAGAGATGTATATGAAGGAGGGGATTATGGTAAAAAAGCATAAAGTCTTGCTAGATGGACAGAATTTGGAGGAGGAGGATTTCACTACAGAGATAGTAGGTTCCATGGGAGCCATGGTAACAACAAACTTTTTTACCGTGGGAAACATGAGATCGAGGCTAAAGAAGAGTAATAACATGATAGCTCAATTATAGGATCAGTTAAAGAATGTTGAGAAGAACATCAGAGAAGAGGTGAGTAAAAGCTTGGAGTAGACCAGGGTTGTCGAAAGGCTAGAAATTCAATCACTCAAATCAAGCCTGGACGAAATGAACCAGAGGATACAAGCAAGTCAGGTGCAGGTTGCTCAGCAAAAGGAGCATGCAGAACAGTTATAGGCTAAGTTAAATTTGATGGAAGGTCGGGTTATAGATTTAAAGGATTTCCAGACCCTCTCGCTGGAAACACATACAAAGATAGAAGCCGAGCAACAGAGACTGATCTCCAAAATAGGGATCATCCAGAATTACTTTCAAGAGGTAAGCAAATCTCTTGATAATATTATTTTACTAGAAAAGGAAGCTAAAGAAGCAAGGAAAACTTTCCACAAAGCAGTTGCATGTTCAGGGAATAAAGAGGCAATGAAAAATCTAAAGCTCTCTGTCACAGAACAAATAAAAGGAGACATCGTGCTCAAGGTATGGTAAACAAATATATCTGAGAGCAAGAAGATAGTCAAAGAAATCAAAGATGATTGTGAAAGAATCTTCGATTCTTTGGATAAGCAAGCATTAGGCATTGAAAAAAATGACTGCTTCGAGTCATTGTGGTAGATAAACATTGAAAAACAACAGTTGGACTGCAAAGAAGGTTTGAATAAGATTCAGATTGAAATTTTACAATTGAAGGAAATCGATGCCAACCAAATAAACAGATGGTTGGTATAGCCCGGTTTAAAATTGCAAGTGATCAAGTTTTCCGACCAAGGTTTTGAAGACCAGTTCCCAAAGGTACAAAGAAAGTTTTATCTGTTTAAGGCTAAATATCTTCCAACACCTCCTAGAAACTTCATCCATTTTCCAGAGAAATGTATTGAATGTGTAGCATCAAAGGAGGGAGAGACTTCGACTAAGCAATGAAGTATCGTTTGGAAACTCATACTGTTGGAATGATATATAAACAAAAGTTAATCGTGCAACGGTTAAGGTTGCATTTTTGTAACTAT
Source organism: Picea sitchensis (assembly GCA_010110895.2). NCBI lineage: Eukaryota > Viridiplantae > Streptophyta > Pinopsida > Pinales > Pinaceae > Picea > Picea sitchensis. Next base: position 15,809 of record SNQJ01S0164668.1, on the reverse strand, counting down.
TTTTCTCCTAGAAAGTAGGAGATTGTTAACCATCAAGTATGGATGACCATTGTATAAATACAGGGAACGAAGACTAAAACATGGCTTTTTTATCTCTCTGAAAAAACATTTTTGACGAAGTAATTTTGAGGAGACTCTAAATTAATAGAAATGCATATTGAAGATTCCAAATCTTGTCACTTCTGAGTTATGTGTTTCCCTATCATCTCATCTTTCTTATATATGTTTAATTGATGAATGCTTAGCTACAATTTAGTACAACCTCTACTGTGGAAATTATTTTTCTTGTTATTTCAAATCATTTACAGTTTTTCCTCTATATCCATTATCAACAGATTCAAGACCTGTAGATGCTTAGATTTCAACATCATATGCTTCATTAATATTTTTTCTCATTTCATAGTCTTCTGTTACAATGTGAGATTCCTCTGAAATTGATGCCTCACTTTGCTAATAGCTTTATGTTTTTCTCCATATCATGCATGTTTCTTTTCTTTAAAATTTAACTCAGATACAAGAAAAGGCCTATAATTTGATCATATTATTTATTTGTGTTTTGACATCATTCTCGTTACATTGTGGAATAGAGATAATCAGCCTAAAAAGAAAACACAGAACTTTATCCTCCTTTACTTTCTTCCTTTATGACAGTACCAGTTGCAAGGCAGCCTAACATCGAGCCCGGTCTCTTGGATCAAACCAACATTGCTCTAAATTTATTTAACATGATTTTACAAACAACAAATAATCGGGTTGACTTAGAATGTTCATGGGCAGCAATTGAGAGAGATATCAGTATCCAGGAAAACTGGGAATTTCGACAGAGACAGTTGAGAAACTGACAATAGCCTTTACCTTTTTATCAGTCTTTTTTCTTTTCTTAGCTCTCTCTATTTTTTCAGATGCCTTGTCAGTATACTTTAAAACCTTAAAGTATAAACTCAGGAACAACACATCCCTTCTTTTACATTCAATAAATGAATTAGGGGCACCTACAACGGTTTGATGGTTGAGATTAAACCTTCACCCTGCGTCGATCAATGGTCCATATCTCCTACCCTTTTCACAAACATCGATACTCCTAACCAACACCCTACATGTTTGACTCCTAATTCTTGATGACAACGTATAAGGATCAATGGTTCATAATTCATTGTCACATCTCTGATGAGATCGATGACTATCATCGATCTCAAGCCTATTTCATCGTCAGAACTCCCTAGGTGACATTCAACTTACCCTTCCCCCTACTTTTGATTACAATGCCTTGGGAATCAACAGTTCAAAACCATTGTCCCATAGATATGACGACCATCACTCAAAATAAAGTTTCAATGAACCTCCTCGCCCAATGGAACCCACGTTAGCCCCATTCGACCAATCTTCTAGTAACACTTATTACCACTTTTACACGTGGACTATCAAGTAGGCAGGCCACATCATCATGAAATCCTCATCGTATTTCATAACCTAAGTGTGATCTTCCAGAGATCAATGGTGGAGGATACGCTTGTATTGGGCATAGATCGACGGTTCTCATCTATTCTTGTGCCACTACATCATTGGAACTTTCCTGGTGAAACTTCCCCTTCCCACTTTTGATCGTCGATGACAATGCACGTAGCATCGATGACATTTGTTTCTCCTTGTCATCTTGACCATGTCAACAATTATCATTCTCTCTCTGAAATTTATCATCATTGTTGAAATTTTTCAAGTTATGGCTCTCGGTCTTTCCTGACGATAGACCTTTGTTGATGAAGGGTTGAGATTCACCCATCCCACCCAATCTATGGTCATGATTTATTCCAACTCATCTCATTGTTTCTCTACTAGTTATCCCATTCATTGGGTCTTAGTCATTTTCCATATCTTTTCACACTCTGTCCAGGTATTTTGAGGTCTATAAACACCCTCTGACCATCGTTGGTCTCTCAACCTCATGAGTGTGTGATACCTTACAGATCTTATAATATCTCCATGAAAAATTTAGGGTTTCTCTCAGGATTCAGGATCCTCCCTTTCTTACAAGGAATTCCTTGGGTTACAGGACACCCCATCACTGGTTTGTTATGAGCAAAATCTCTCTATGGCTAGGGTAAACCACAACAAATAGAAATTACTACAGAAATCAACTCTATCCCAGAAACATGATATATAAACCAATATGCAAGCGAGATAAGAAAGAGGCCTACCTCGTCCAGATGTTCTATGAAGTCCATCGTTGAGCACCTGAACCCAAATCTATATACTTGCAACTATTTCTCAACAAACAAGCAAAGAAATCATATGGTGATAATATAAAAGGTTAGCACATTAAATAGCATAATCCATTAATAAACATAACAAATACGTCCATGGATAATAAATCATATATTTGCAAGATATCAATTGGACGGGAAAGGAGTATTTCTATTAATAAATGATCAACAGAAGTGTAAATATCACAGACTTCTGTGTCGGCACGGTTCGGAACCGAGAAACTAAGTTTCTTCCAGCTGGGCCTCCACCACTTCAGTCCTCCACCAAAGGCAAGATCATAGAAGGGAGACAAAGGGGTTCTCCATCAATAAGGGAAGATCTTGGGGGTTGAACACTGTGTTCAGACTTAAAGGACAAAGGGATGCAAACTCAATATGAAGTAATAATTTCTCCAGAGTAACTTTGTTCTCAAATTTGAATTCTTCTCTCCTCTTTCCATAGCTCGGAATTGGCCCATTTATAGCCTTCAAAATGGAATTGAAGGGATGATTCAGACCATTTCCAGTATATGGAAGGCCAAGGATCATAGATCTCCTATCGTGACATGGAAACCCGACATTTAATTTTCATTTTATGGCACAAATCCCGATGTACACAGGTTGTAGTGGAGCAGCATCCATATACGCATGTTGTATAGTGTGCAAGATGCGTACATGTGGAAAAATATTATTTTTTGTCTCTGGATTTTATCAGGAAGGAAGATAAGTCTGCATAGGGAAATGGAATAAGGCCCTATGTGCAAGATTACATAGGGTGAGGTAAATCTTGCTATAACAGATGCCCCCTAATGTGTGAGGTCATAGGAGTATCTGTGATGGCCGAAATACAGTATAAATAACCCAGAAGTGGAGTGGTAGGGGACCAGCTAGACGAACTCATTTCTCATTACATTCTTCACTGACTTTGCATACATGGATGCCAATAAAATTACACTGTAGATCCATGTAAAAAATATACCAAACAAGTGTCTGTGGCCATGAATAGGAAAATACAAATGCGGTTGCATGCCAATAGTTGTGATAGTCACGAACAAGGCCCAGTATAACTAGTCTCATAACCAATCTGAAGATATATGTATACCATGGAGTACAATCTGATCTCCCATGATCACTGAAGTCATATAGGTACTGGTCTAATGAAAAGGAAGAAACAACTCAGGAAATTTGCATCCACATAGTGATATCTTCAAGTCTTCTACACAATCTGCCAATGGTGCAAGTCTACATCATGTGAATAAAAGAGTTCAGGTTGAACACAATGAAACATTATTTGATTACCGGTCATTGAGGTATATCGTTAACAAATGTGAGACAACCTACCAATGATGAAAGTAGGTATCAAGGCACTGAGTACATTCTTACAAGTGTGAATAGAGGATTCGATTTTGAACACCTGAAGAATCCATCGATCAAGAGACATTGATGTATTCCCAATTGTTGATGGCGAGAGAGCCTGCCACTGATGACTGCAAGCCTCAAGGTACTCATAAGACTCTAGGTCTATTTTCCAGAATAAATGAGTTGAAGTCGATGGAAAGAGACCCGCTGAAAGGAGAGCATTAAGGGATCTCTCATCAGTTAGCACGAGGTACAAAGAAAGAGCTTCATGATTTGGTGGAAATCAGATGAAGAACATGTTCACGAAACAATGACCCTGTGCATCTTTCATGTGTGCCAAGTGAAAGTAGTACACGAAAAAGACCCTATGAATAGCAACCAATGATGAAAATTGTTGACAAAGGTGAGGTGACCACCAATAAGGATAATGGAATCCAAGACACTACATGAATCCCAATGTGTGAATATATGTCTTGTCCTTGAACACAAGGGAAACCACCCAGTCAACGACCAATGATGACATGTCGACTGTTGGGTTCAAGGTTACCTACCAATGATGAAAGTAGGGCCAGGGTGCATGATAGGACTTATAGTATCATGTGATTCCAAGACAAACTGAGGGTATGGCTGACATGCAAAGTCAAGAGTTCTGAGGAGTGGTCGACACAGGTTGAAAGACTTCCTTTGAACAAGAGCATGAGACATATGGAGGACTCTGGAAGAATAGACCAATGATGAAACCATGAGATGCATGAGGCATTAATGAAATTATCTATAGGGACTGGAAGAGTAACCAGTCGGTAGAGAAGACTCTATCACGAGCTCAGATTCCTAAGGCCATGCTAATCCCAAAATTATAATGATGAATGGACTCAATAACTTTGTGCTCTATTCAAAGGTGACACGACTGCTGCCAACATAAGATAATACTCCCTTCCCACCCATTTTTTTTTGTTTTTTCATAGACAAATGAATTGTATGATACAGAGGAGGAAACGAGTGTCGCAAGTAATCAAAACTAGTTCCAATAGTGGAACATACCTATGCTCAATGCAGAGAAAGGCATGCGGGAGATGGACACTCGGGGGTATGTTCCCTCCTAGGTATAGGGTGTCAAATTGTGAAGGATATAAACAAGGCTCTAATTGGTTGAGGATGAAAAATTGTTGAGGCAAACGGTTTATAACGCAAAGCGAGAACTGGCTATAGGCTCAATACTGCAAGCAAGGGCATCAGATGCAATCACAAATTAACACCAAAAAATGTCCTTGTTTATGACTTTTAGTCTAATTTGTGTGAAAAGGGATAAACTTGTGCCAAATAGACATCTTTTCAAATCCAATTTACGAGTGTGAAAGATACAAGTTCACTCGGCAATCTTTTCACTTTTTGATAATGATTTGGAAAAGATCTTAACTAAGAATCATGACCTTTCAAGTCCAATTTAACGAGTGTGAAAGGGACAAATCACTCGAAAATATTTTCTCTTTTTGAATGAGTCAGAAAAGAGCTTAACTTG